>CAUYQG010247968.1:0-13903 GCA_963574415.1 Tarsius wallacei
GCCAAGTTGCC
Source organism: Tarsius wallacei (assembly GCA_963574415.1). Classification (NCBI taxonomy): domain Eukaryota; kingdom Metazoa; phylum Chordata; class Mammalia; order Primates; family Tarsiidae; genus Tarsius; species Tarsius wallacei. Next base: position 12 of record CAUYQG010247968.1, read on the forward strand.
CAGGCGGGTCTCGGACCCGCAGGCTCAGGCAATCCATTCACCTCAGCCTCCCAAAGCACGGGATTACAGGCTGAGCCACCGAGCCCGGCTTAAACACCAATTTTGATAGGATTCTATTTCATTGGTAATAAAGATAAATTAGAAAATGAAATTTTAGAAGATGCCATTTACAACCATGTTGATGGGCTGGAGGACTCAGTATTGTGGAATGTCTACTTCTCCCAAATCAATCTATAGATCCACTGTAATCGCAATCAAAATCCCAGCAGGTTCTTTGCAGAAACTATAAAACTGATCGTAAAATTCATGGAAATGCAAAGGACCAAAAGCAACCAAGGCAATCTTGAAAAAGAACAAAGCTGCAAGACTTAGTCTATCAGCTTAAAACTGTCTTCTAAGGCTTTCATAATTAGGACTGTGTGGCAGTGGCACAAGGACAAAGTGGCCAATGAAAGAGTTAGAGAACAGAAACAGCCCATACATAGATGGTCCCAGGCTTCAATGCAAGCAACAATGGGAAACTGGATATTCATATGGGGAAAAAGTATCTCATACCACACATGCAAACGAATTTTGGATGGCCTGCACATCTATATGTGAAAGGGAAAGACACAAAAACGTCCAGAAGAAATAAAAGCGAACATCTGCTCAGGATGCTCATCTCAGAGTAAAGATTTCTTAAAACAGAACATTAAAAGCCCTAACTATAAAAGAAAAAAATGACATATTAGAACTTGTTAAAATAAGGAATATTTGTTCATCAAGGAAAACATTTAAAAAGTGAAAATGAGTCTGTGCATGGTAGTGCATACCTGCAATCCTTGTCTGTTGGGAGACTGAGGTAGGAGGATCACTTGAGGCCAGGAGTTCAAGACCAGCCTGGATAACACAGCAAGACCCCTATCTCCACAAAACAATTTTTTTTTAAATTAGCTGGTGTGTGACACGTCTGTAGTCCCACCTACTTGGGAGGCTGAGGCAGGAAGATTGCTTGAGCTTAGGCGTTTGAGACTACAGTGAGCTATGATTGTGCCACTGCACTTCAGCCTGGGTGATAGAGCAAGACCCTGTCTCTAAGAAAGGAAAAAAGTGAAAATGAAGTCCAGAGTGAAAAAAGATACTCATAACACATGACAAAGTATTTGGATTCAGAATATATACAGAACCACTACAAAACAGTAATAGATAATATGAAAGAAAAATGTTAAAAAAACTTGAACAATTTATAAAAGAGGATATTCAAATGGCCAATAAAAAATATGAAACAATGCTCTATTAACCATCAGGGAAATACACAATAAAATCTAAAGGAAATACCTTTTCACACTGAACCATAATAGCCAGATAAATAAACAGCAACTAAAACTCTCATACACTGCGGGCAGAAGTGTAAACTGACTCAGCCACTTTGGAGAACTGTCTGGAAGTATCTAGGAAAAGTGAATACATGCAAACCCTATCACCCCAAAGCGTCACTCTTAGTGGATACACCTGGCAGAAACATGCACCTATGTTCACCAAAGCCATGTGCAAGAATGAGCAGTACCTGCAAGAAGAGTCAGGCGGATGTGTTTCAGGCACAAAACTGGTGGTGGGGTGCCAAAAAAGTTAGTATTGAAGATACATAATATTTTAATGCAATATTTAAAAATTAATGCAAAAATCCATAATGAACAAAATATCAGCATTTTGAATAAAGACAGTATCAGTATGACTGATTTTTCTTTCACCTCAGGCTTCAATACCACAGGGCCTGGCCCTAGCCAGCAATATTTGTGAGGGCCAAAAATTAGAAACTCAAAATGCCCACCGGTCCTGGAATGGGCAGATGAGTCTTGGAATGTTCAGACAATTTTGCAACAAAAATAAGCTATGGCTATGAGCAACAGCCATAATGTTGCGTGAAAGCAGGCAGACAAAAAGGCTATAATCTGTATGACTCTACCTATCCAAGTACAAAACCAGGCAGGAAGGCGGTTGCTCTTGGGGAAAGCAGTGGCCAGAGGAATCTGAAGGGGCCTTCTGGGTGTTGCTGATGTCCTCTTGCTTGATTTGGATGCTGGTTACACGAGTGTGTTCAGCTTGTAAACATTTATCAAGCTGTACATTTATGATGTGCACAATTTCTATATGTATGTTACACCTCCAAAAAGGTAAAAACAAAACAAAACAAAAAAATGTGTGGTCCACATCAGCTGTGTCTCTCTGTACTGACACCCCAATATGAGGAGAGAATTCCTAAATCCAGAATATTGATTTTAGTAGGTTAGAAATGATATAGTAAAATCCTTGAAAAGATACTTGGCAAAGATACCTGGCATGGAAACATAAGTATTCAGTTTAAAAGGAACATACATACAAATAGAAACTGCATCATTTTATATAAAAGCAGACAGCTATGATCTCTTGAAAGTGCAAAGTGAAGTCATGCTTACAGTACAGAAAAGTCAAAGTTTCATGAGGTTTGCCAAACATCAGTTTGTAGCGACAAGTCCTGAGCTCCATGGGAGAGTGCAGGCCCTCGAGGGCCACTCTGGTGGGACACAAGGTGGGCATGCCTGTGGGAGTGGGGTGGGAAGGCAGCATCTATGAAGGTTTGTGACTCTGAAGGAGACCTTACCCCTGCCCCAACGAGTTTCCAGTCCAGAAAAGAAGAAGGGCAGGTCTTTTGTCCAGAAGCCCAACAGTTGATGCCAAACATTACTGTAGGAGCCAAGGGAAGACCACACCAACTTCCACTTAGGGTTTAAAGCCCAGAGTGGGAGGCAATGCACGTGAAAATGCATTTTAAAAAAGATGGATTGATGGATGGATAGATATGTGAGAGACCAAGTATAGTAAAAGTTAATAGCAGAAATAATAGTGGGTATAGGGTGCTTACCATAAAATTCTTTCAGGTTTGCTCTAGGTTTGAAATTTTTCACAAAATGTTACCAAAAAAAAAAAAAAAAAAAAAAAAATCAAAAGAAGATAAAAAGAGAAGGAAGACCTTTAAAAAGGCCTTTGTCTAGTCATCCCAACCTTGGGGCACGTTAAAATCATCTGAGCTACGATACTCCCCCACATACGTATACCACATGTATACCCACACATATGTCATACACCCAGGCCCGATTCCACAGGTTAAAAGCTTCCCTGATGACTGTGATGTGCACTAAAAATTAAAAACCTTTGTAGAGAGTAGAACTCTTCCTGGCTATCAGTGACCTTGGCTGTAGTTGTCTGTGAGCAATGACCTGTGTAGGAATATACAAAGGAAATGCAGCATGTGCATGTGGCATGTTACCGAAGAATTTTACCTATATTAACTCACTTACTGCTTGCAATGTCCCCTTGAATTGGATACCACCATAAGTCTCCCTTTAAATGGGACACTGAGGCACAGGAAGGTTACGTAACTTGCCCAAGGGGGCACAGCTAGGCAGTGGTTCTGAAGGCCAACACGATGGTCTCTTGGGTGCGACTAGAGATGAGGGTGTAGGGGAAAAGGTCCAGGTGACCTGACTCCATCCTCACCCTCGGCTATGTTCTCTCAGCCTCAGCATGCAACTGGAGTGCTTGTCCAACTGAGCCTTTGCCTAGACCACCCGCCTACTCCATTCCTGGTCCCTGTGCCCCCCATATACTCTGATGATTTCTAACTTAGGCTCTGCATTGATGTCAGTGACTCTCCTCTTCTCTCAAGGGTTTCTTGAGGGCAGGAACTGGGTCTTATTCATCTATATTCACACTCTGTGCCTCACACATAGCAAATGCTCAACAAATAAAAAAACCATGAGGGGCTCATGGTGAGCTGCTGCAAAGAGTCCTGGGCGAAGGCAGATTGGCCTGTAAGTGCCAAAAGTAGGGACAAGATCAGTCCAAGAGGAATTCAACTTTCTGCCACCTGTGCAGTGTGGCTGGGGATGAGACATTCCCCTCAGGCCACAGCATCACACACTTTGTTAGTACCAGTTATGGGTTACTGTCCCACCAGGCTATGAGCCAAGGGACTTGGGGAGATCCCTGTTCATTCACAGTCGAAAGGCTGGAATATGTACCACAGCTCACCACTCACGGGGGTGGGAAGGCTGCATTAAGAAAAGCAGATTTACAACAGCAACACTGGAAGACAAGATTCTTTTTAAATCTGATCGTTTCAAAATCTGACTTTAATTAGCTGGCCAATCTTTTAAACTCTATTAACAACTACATTCTCTCCAGGCCACTGAACAAACTCTCTGACACCTTAGAGTCCTGGAGGATACCTCCAGACTGGAGGCTTTGCAGTTCAGGCTCCCAGAGAAGTGGTCACTGCTGCAAACACACAAGATGACCTTGGAGGGACTCACCCTGAATGCAGTGCCTTCCTCGATAATTGTTGGCAGTTGAGACAGACAGATGTCGACGGCGAGGTCCCAGGCTTGCCTGGGGAGAGAACAGAAGAGCACCCACAAAGCATTATTGTCTGGCTCAGCAGTGATGGGCACCTTATGGGGCAAAGGAGGAGCCTTCCATGCCCTGGGTCTGGGTGGAGACCTGGACTGCTGGGTGGGGTACATGTTTGTAGCCACTCTGCACAGCATACAGAACTGACATAGGCTGCAGAAAATGCCCAAAGGGAGGCCAGGTGGGAGAGTGGTGACCTGGAATCACTGGCAAGGAGTCCTATCATAAGCCTGGGAAAAATAAAGAAATTAAAGAAATATATCCCATTTTCTAGTATGGTTTCTGACTCCAACTTGAACCCATTCAGCATGCAGCCCATGTGCTCCAGGCAGCTATGGTCCCTAGGGAGGCTCTGGTAGGGACAGCATCACAGAGGAACGTGGGTGAGATGCTGAGGTCAGGTCAAAGCACTGTATCAGGAACAGCCAGTCAGTGTGGGGCCAGGAAAAGCTGGCCAGGAAAAGTCCTGTGGCCAGGACTGAGTCCCCAGCTGTCACAGTGCGGTCAGGGCCTGCACCTCTTATCTGACCTGGGCCCCTGAAGGCCAGGGTGCACCAGTGATCTCACAGATCAATTGGGGATGTGACTCAGCCTTCAAGGACAAGACCAGTGGTGCTTGTTTAGGGTGAGAGGTGACAGTCTCTCTGATAAGTGGACTTGGTCATAGTCACTGGTTTTCTATGGCATCAGGCCCCGGCTCAACATACCTACTAATGGGCAGCATCTCCTCCATGGGCATCTGGCTATGCTTGCCAGGCATCGTTCCAGAGACATTGTGACCAGGCAGGCACTGTGTCCTGCTCAGTGTCAAGCCAGCCCTTTGGGTTCAGTTTCTAACTCAGGCATAAGAGCCCATAGCAGGAAGATGTATGTGGCTTCATAAACACATGCTCTTATGTAATTCTGGGGGAATGGGAACTCAAAGCCTCTGAGCAGTCTGGCTGCTCTTACATAAGTGTCTCTGGCAAGCAGCTCTGCTTCATGCAGCCGCTGAATGGCCAAGAGCAAGGAGAATGGCAAGAGCTTGGGCCTGAAGCCAGACAAGCCAAGGTTCAGAGAACTTTTTTGAAAATCTTTTTCTATGTGCATAATTTGGGGCATAATTTTATTCATTTCTTTTTTAAAATAAACTTTTAATTTGGAACTACTTTTAGACTTACAGAAAAGTTACAACAACAGCACTGGAAGTTTCCCTATAGAGCATCTCCAAGCCCGTTTCAAGATTTACAGATGAGGAGGCGATACCTACTTGCAATGTCTGCTCAGGTCTTGATACACTGAGCATAGGTATGGCCAGCACTCACTAAAGACTAGTTATTCTCCGAAGTAGATTACTTTGATGCTTTATGACAAGTCTGGTAAGTTAAAATGTTTGGCAGAAAGGTGAGGAGAAGGGATGGGATGAAGAGACTTGGTATTTATTTAGTGCTAGTCAGCAAACTGTGGACTTTTCATGTGAACTCATCTAATCTTCAAATCCATCTGCAGGGAGCTCGCCCATCTTACTGATGAAGCTCAGAGGAATGGCGTGCCATGCCCAGCGTCACACGGTATGTGGGGAGCAGGGATTCAAACCACAGTCTGACCCCAAAGCTGTGCCACGCAGCTAGCCAACCCCAGAAGTTCGGGTCACCCCTGGATCTGGAATCTCTATATCCTCTGACCCCAGCACTACAGACGCCTCCGTGTGTTGAGATTCTCCTTGGGCTCTCTGTAGCTCTGCAAAGCTGACGTAATGTCCAGGGATGGCTGTTGCCTGGTGGGCTTGCAGGAAGCCTTCCCTCTGTGATGGAGGTACCACAGTGGCCTCAGACATAGCTCTCCTGAGGCAAGGAACCCACTGAGGCCCCATGAGACCCAACTTTTCTTTTTTTTCCTCTACTTTATCGAGGTGCCAGAACCAACCATGGTTGGTTGGTTGTTCATTTCAGTCTTCTTAGAAAACAAACTGAGACAGGGAGGCCAAGTCAGCAGTTAAGGATACACGAGGGGAAGCACACAGGTGGTGACTTAAGGCCCTCTGATCTCCACCACAGCTGGTCCTCTGCTCCTTCATTTCTTCTGGAGAAGTGACCAGACCAGAGGTCGCAGAGACGGTTGGCCTGTGGGCCACCCCTTGGGTTGACCGACATCTACATTGCATTGCTGCATCTACACAACCAAGTGAGGGTGGGAGACGGGCTTGGCACACCCTGGCAGAACTCATAGCTCCTGGCAAAAAGACCAGCTGAGGCACCCCTTGATGGTCAAGCTAGAAGATACCATGGACAACAAGGTGTCCCTGTGCTTCCTCCCCCTGTTGGGGACCCACTGGCACGTGGCTGAATACCCAGCATTCCTGGAAGACTATGTTGGCTGCTCTCTGGCTATGGCCTCCTCCCCATCCTCCTCTCCTGCCAACCTGTGGAGCCATGGTGGTAAGAGGACAGGCACAGGAATGACAGCCAAGGGTAAGAAGATGCCTGCTCTGCTAATGAATAAGACTGGTCTAGGCATGGAGGCCAGTGGTCTAGAGAGGGCTACATGGAGGATGAGGAAGCAGGAGGGGATAACCCCACCAAAACCCTCTATCAAATCCCCACGCCTGGGCAGGGGCCCTGCCCTGTAGGTCCTTCTCGTCTCACAAAGTCACTAACAGGCTCTGCCAGAAACCACTCTCTCTCACAGCTCCCAGGTTCCTGCCCATTCCCCAACATATGTTCCATATCTGAAGAACAGATCTTCACACATGAAGATGGAGCCAGCTATGTGTGCGTTGAGGAAGTGGTAAGAGCTGGTGTGGAGACAGGTAGGAGCCAGGAGGCCCGAGTGGCATGGGTCCAGGATGACAGAGGGAATAGCACAAATGCTAAGAGCCTGCAGGTCACAGAGGCTCTGTTTGGGTCCCAGGTAGATGTGCAGTGGCAGGGTAGTGACATGGCTGGGTAGCCAGGCTGAAGCAGATCAACTGAGAGGCTCCTCAGTGCTAAAAGTTCATTTCTAAAGATGGCCAATTTGGAGTCTCCTGTGTCTCTAGAATTTCTGCACTTCCATGTCCTTCCCCTGCCCCTGCTGCTCTTGGTGGTCTTGCCAGGCAGCCTGGGGTCTCCTACCTCCCATGGGAGCTGTCCCCACCAAGCCCACAGTGGCTCTACAAGTGGCCTTCCTGTTATGACCCTTGTCACCATGAATGACCACTCTGTCCCTCTAGAGTTTTCCCTCTTGGACTTCCCGAGGCTTTCTCCTCTGACTTCCCTCCCATCATGATGAACACGTCCCCTGTGCCATACTGCTGTGGCTCTGCTGCTCTTATCCCCTTACGTGCTCTCCCCACATGCTCTTATTCTCACTTGTGGCACCCACTGCTGCCCTCTCACTGATGTCCCCAGACACTGTTGAAAACAGACTCCCATCTCTCCCTGGAGCCCCAGACCTCGAGTCTGAGTCCATAGGAGGACCAGTTAGGTCCAAACTGGACCTAACGCTCTTGGCCCGTCCCCAGGATTCCCAGGCTTGAGCAATGGCCTTCCCAGGAACCCCAGTCTCCTTCTCCACCTTCCTGCCCTGCCCTGCCCTGCCGGAGTCCTAGTGCTGCCTTCGTGGGTTGTCAGGACAGCCTCTTCCTCATAGGCCCCTCCACTCTCACCTGGCAGGCCCGTCTGAACTCTACCCTTTCTAAGGCTCTAACACCACGCCCCTTATGCCTTTTGGCAGCTCTCCACCTTCGTGTGGCACCCCAGCCTGGCATGCCCCAGCACCTCCTACATCTCGAGTTCCGTCTCTCAGATGTCCCCGCAGGTACCCTGGCATCCAGTCTGCTTGCCTAGTGCCTGACACATAGTAGATCTTCAATAAACATTTGTTGAATGAGAGTGAAGGGAAGCATAAAAGCAACCTCTAGCCCACAGAGCAGCCCAGTGTGATTCTGAGAAAAGGGGAGGGAGAGAAAAGAAGCCCTGGCTGCGATGAGACTGGGTTCTACTCTCTTCTTGCTGCCAACCAGCTGTGGCCTTGGAGAACATGAGGTAGCCGTGTAGGAGGCCACTCTGTGAAATTTGCCACGTGGCTCTAGGGACTTGGGTTCACAGCTTTGTCTCTCTAGGATCAGTTTCTCCATCTGTGAAGTAGGCTAACCATCTGTCTCCCTCATAAGGTCCTTGTGAGACTGAGATGATAGAAAGGACTTGGTAGAGCCGCTGACACAAAGTAGGAGTTGGTCAGAGACAGTTGTTCTCCTGCTCAACCAATATGAACTCTAAACCAGAATCAAACAATCACCTTACTTTCTGTACAGCCACAAATCAAAGTGTTAATTCCCATGGACACAAGTGCAGAATCTCTTATTCAATTCAAAGTTTTGAATTGGAACCCAAAGTTTTTCAGATTTCAGAGTTTGTCCAATTTTGGAATTTTTTTTTCAATTTGGGGTCTCACTCTGTTGCCTAGGCTGGGGTGCAGTGGCGTGATCATGGCTCACTGCACCTTGACCTCCTGGGCTCAGGCGATCCTTCCTTCCTGAGTAGCTTGGACTACAGGTGTGTACTACTATGTCAGGTTCATCTTTTGATTTGTTATAGAGGCGAGGTCTCATTGTGTTGCCCAGACTGGTATCAAACTCTTGGGCTCAAGCAATCCTCCTGCCTCAGCCTCCCAAAGTGCTGGGATTACAGGCGTGAGCCACTGTGCCTGGCAGATTTTACGATATTTGCACATACATAATGAGGTATCTTGGGTATGGGGCCCAAGTCTAAGCATAAAATTAATTTATACCTTATACACATAGCCTGAAGGTAATTTTATACAATATCTTAAATAATTTTGTGCATGAAACAAAGTTTGCATATATGAGGTCAGGAGTGGAATTTTCTACTGTGGTGGCATAGTGATGCACAAAAAAGTTTTGGATTTTGGAGCATTTGGACTTTTGAAGTATGAATGTTCAACCTGTATAATAATTCCTTTCTCCTACTCTCCCTTTCTTTAAGAAATATGATCCTTATGGAAACAAAGTGATAATCAGTGCAATGGATTTCATTTCTAGTATAGCAATCTCTTCTCCCTGGGTAATTTCCTGAGAGGCTAAAAGATTCCACATTATTTTTTAGTCTAATGAAATCGTGTGCTGGTATGTAAAAGGGCACATTTTCTTGATGTCTTAATAAAGGACCAAAACAAGAATGGAAAATTTTAAAATCCAGAAAAAAAGTAAAAATTTAAGATGAACAAAGAAATATTTTTAAAGATACGAAACATATTTCATTTTCCCCAGACTGGCCCTCTTTGCACAAACATGCCCTTCCCCTGCCAATATAATTAAGAGGCAATCAGGAGATAATCAAAAGTGCCTTAAAGTACAGGCAATAAATAGCTCCCATATGCTCAATAAATCCCCAGACTACAGGCAAAATGGGATTCAGCAGCATTGAGGGAGGTTTTACTCTTTGTTAAGACAAAAGTGAAATCAATTATTGCAATTAAACTCTATAAAGATTCCCTAAATTTAATCAAGTAAAAAGTTTCTGTTTCAGGAGTTAGAGTGTGTACAAGTTAGGGGAAGGCAGAGACAAGAAGTGGGCAGACAGGGTGTCAGGCAGCTGGCCGAGAAGACTGGCTCTGGGCCCAGCATGGTCTTGGGAAGTGGTGGCCCAGGTTGGGCACCTTTGGATGTGCCTCCTGTGACGCATATTTCCATGCTCTTTTGCAGCGCAGAGTAAAATTGCCCCAGCTCACCAAAAGTACAAAGTTAAAAAGAATTATAACCCATTCATCACATCCCAGCAATTTCCTGAGGTTCTCACGCAGGCACTGAAGGCCTATATTGCACTGGAAAGAGATGGCCCTCAGCAAATTGGAGTAGATGCCACTTAGTCCTTTCTTTTTTTTTTTTTTTTTGAGTTGGAGTCTCACTCTGTCACCCAGACTGGAGTGCAGTGGCCACTCCCGGCCACTGCAGCCTCGACCTGCTGGGCTCCGGCGACCCTTCCGCCTCAGCTTTCCAAGTAGCTAGAACTACAGGTGTGCGCTACCATGCCCGGCTAATTTTTTGATTTATTGTAGAGATGCGGTCTCGCCAAGTTGCCCAGGCGGGTCTCGAACCCGCGGGCTCAGGCAACCCACTCACCTCAGCCTCCCAAGGCACGGGATTACGGGCTGAGTCACTGAGCCCGGCTCCCTTAGTCCTTTCAAGAGAATAAATCAAACCCCACTGAAGCTGTGTCAGGGTCATGGGATGAAAATCCTTCTTGGAAGTGTGACCCAGGTCACTGCACTTTGACATGGTTGCTTCCATAGGGCTGAGAGGCCACCTATATCCAACCTGGGAGTGAAGGTGGGGGCCTAAGCCAGCTATACATGGACCAGAAAAGCAGTTCCAGACGGCTTTGGTTCCATCTGTGCAAAAAAGGGCCTTGAGTTTGTCTTTTCTCTCTTTTTTTAAACCAAAGGAAAGGGCCAGATTTGATGACCTCAAGCACCTATTAAATACAAAAATTGCACAACTTTTAAAACAGCAGGATAGTAATCTCTGATGAGCATTATATCAGCTTATTAAAACTGGTTGCATTTTCTAGGATAGAATCAAAACAAACTCGCAGTCGTAATTTGGGATTCGCAGGTAAGGACAAGTGGGAAAGAGGGTCCTATAAAAACACAAGAGACTGCGGCAGTGGTCGCAGGATCAGCCAGCACTGCGGGTTTTGGCACTAGGCGAGAGCATAAGTTCGGAGGGAGCTGGGAAGGCGTCTGGATTAGCACTTCCCACAGCCTGCAGCCGGGCTGCTCCCAGGGAAGCAGGGCTCTGAGTGTTCAAGAGCAGATTTGGGGGGAGGAGGCTGTGATTAGCTGTGATCAGCTCATCTGAATCGTGGGCCCCCTCCCCCTTGGAGCAGCGGGACTTTCTAAGCTGTTGGATGCTCAGATGAGTCACTCGCTTGGAAAACATGCCATCCAGGCAAGAGCTTGGGTTTTCAGGAAACAGGCCTGAGATGGCAAGTGCCCAGGAGGTGGGCTGGAGAAGAGCTGGCCAAGTCCGCACAGCCTCCATCTGTGCCGATCAGTCAGGGAGCGAGGCGCCCTCCATGGAACAGAAAGCACAGGTTATTACCATGGAGAAACGCGAGGTTTCAGGACCCCTGAAATTGAAAGTGAAGGAGAACGACTCCCTGATGGCTTTGCATCAAAAATTAAACAAGAACGGGGCTCTGAGTATTTCATCACTAGCCTCCCCTGCCTGAAGCAAAGTGTAAATGTATATTACTTTATGTTTTAACCTCAGTTTTTGTTAGGCTTTGTTCCCTTTTCCCCCTGCTAAAAATGCAACCTCTCCATCACCACCCAAGGAATATAATCACTAGGTTTTAAATTATTTATTCCAAATGCTCTTTTCTGACTACCTTTCTTGCGTGCTCCCTGGGGATGTGCACGCTTTGGTGGGGAGGGGGAGAAAGAGCCCTGTACACTGTTTAACAGTGTTTCATCACCTGGAGTGGCAGACAGCCCTGCAGAAAGCCAACCAGTGATTCTTCCATGGTGAGGAGCCCACCCAATGCTATATGGAGTTTGCCTCCCTGTTGGCTCAGTCCTCTGTGGCAGTTTGCAAAATCCAAAGACAGAGGTGAGCACGACTCTGTTTCTGAGCCAAATATTCTCCCTGTCTGTGCATCCGAAACCGTGTCTTGTTTCTTCACACCTCCCGTCCCTCCCTCCTTTAAGGAACAGGATTGCCACTCAGGGTGCAGGCCACATTTCCAGACCAGCTGCAAGGACCCCCTGATGGCTTTCCCATCTGCTGGAATGTGGCCCCCTTGGCCAGGAGGGAACCTCCAGGAGAGGGACTGTGCTGCCCACTCAGATGGGATGGAGAACTTGTCAAGTCCCTGGATTGTGGGTTACCTACTAACTTGTTTAAATCAACACACCTCATTACCTTCAGAGGAGGAAGAAAAACCATTCAGTGGAGTTTTTCCACACTAACCAAGCTGGTGTCTCTCAAAAGGGGTGTCGGTTGCATGCCCTATATATCTGCCTGGCTCCGGCATTTATATCAAGGTGCCAAAGTCTTCCTCATCTCTGACTCAGCACAAAGACTTTCTGAGATAAGACTATTATCAAGTCTGAGCAGTTTTCTCCTCCCCAGCTCTGCAGTGTGGTAACATGGTTGAATCACTGGCTTCTTGTTACCTTTTACTTTGAGCACAATGAAACTCAGGGAGACGCTGCTGTCCCTGGTAGAAGATTGCTGTCAACAGAGATTTTACATCTCAGCCTCCGCGGTCGGGCAGGAGGGATTCCAAGGGACCCAAACCAAGTACTTTTCATTCTGTTCTGCTTACACCTAAGAAGGCGTGAGGTTTCTCAGTCTTCTAGAATGCTCCCTCTTATGTCCAGAATACTAAACACCCCCTTGGGGTTGGTGTCCAAGCTCCTGGTCAGCCAGACCACATTTCCAGTCTTTCTTCTCCTGTGATGACTTTTCCTCTCTAAATCTAAAGATTAATTTTTATATTAGACTTCCTATCAAAGTTGGTTTATGATATAATTTTCAACATTTAATGAAATTGACTAGTGTTTACTTTTTAGCTCCAGATTCATGCTGGCACTGTTGTTACTGAAAAAACCCTCCTCAGAAAGAACGTGCTAAATGCACGTGAATCTTCTCCTTGTAATCACATCACCACTGATTTCTGTAAAAAGAACCCTTTAATTTTACTTATTTGGCACTTCCCAGCATCTAAAGACAAGATGCCATGATGTCAACTCCTGGAGAAAAAGATCCCAAATCGGAGAGGACCTTCGGACACATAGGTGGACAGAAGATGCTGAGGAAGAAGAGCCCAGGAGGGGTCCTAAGACTTGACAGGTGTGCCGTGGACACCCTCCCTCCCTACTGCACACAGTACTGTCATGTTCAGGGAACAGCCTTCCACAGCTGGGCACTGAGGAGCTGACCCGAGGCTTCTGTCCTCAGGCACTCACGGCCTCAGGCACTCAGGCACTCACCAGCAGCACAGAATCATCTAGCCCATGGATGTGTCTTCTTTGGCTCTCAGCATGTTTTGTGTTTTTTTTAAAAAAATACTATATTAGATATCAACATTAAAAATCACCTAAGTTACAGATGAAAATACGAATTTTTGGCCACTCTTTAAAAATGGGATGGTTGGCAACTGTGGGCCAAAACTGCCACATGGAGCCCAGTCTAGACTAACTGCAAGACCAGCCCTGCCTTTCCCAGTCCCATGACCAGTGCTGCCCCCGTGGAGGACAGCCCAGCTGTCATTCTGCTCTGAAAGCCCCACACACCTGCCACTTAGGGAACTCTACTAGTTATGTTTTTCTCATGTAAAGAAATACTCACTATTTCTTCTGCTTGTCTCCAGTTCTGAATTTATGCCCAATAATGCCTCAACCATAATAATTCTATTTTTAAAAATAGTTTTCAGTGTTTCAAAGGCTTAGAAAATCTACAGTAGACTTTTATTTTTTTT
>CAUYQG010247977.1:0-22634 GCA_963574415.1 Tarsius wallacei
CCAGGCGTGGTAGCGCGCGCTTGTAGTTCCAGCTACTTGGAAGGCTGAGGCGGAAGGATCGCCGGAGCCCAGCAGGTCGAGGCTGCGGTGGCTGGGAGCGGCCACTGCACTCCAGTCTGGGTGACAGAGTGAGACTCCAACTCAAAAAAAAGTATGATTTTGTTTCACTGTTTTGAGTAAAAAATGAAAGGATACTTTGCTATAATTCAAGTCTTTTTTTTTTGTAGTACCATTATCCTTTCGTCTTCCAGTGACTTCTTCCTGAGCAACTGTGCAGTTACTAAGAGTTGTAGACAATAAGCCCAATCTGCTCTACTGTAGGCATTGCTCTGGAAGGGGAGCCAAATGTAGGGTATTTAAATATCTTTGGCAGGTATCTACACATCATATACATAATGTGATGTGTGCTCACAGTGGTATTAAAAGAAATGCACAGAGATAGAGTATAGTTGTCAGAATTTAGCCTGGAAAACTAAAGCATCACATAGTTTTAAGTGATAACATAAATGCTATATAGTCTTATTCCATACTGATTTGAATATAAGATAAACATTAAATGTTAGAGCACCTCAAGATTCAAATAAGAAAAGAATATAATGCTTCTAGACCAAACACATAACATTTTTTTTCTGAGTCAGAGTCTCACTCCGTCACCCAGGCTGGAGGGCAGTGGCAGATTCTGGCCACCCCAGCGTCAACCTGTTGGGTTCAGGAGATCCTTCCGCCTCAGCCTTCCAAGTAGCCGGAACTACAGGCGCATGCTACCACACCCGGCTAAGTTTTGGTTTTTATCATAGAGACGAGGTCACGCCAAGTAGATTGCTGAGCTGGTCTTGAACCCACGGGCTCCGGCAATCTACTTGCCTCGGCCTCCCAAAGTGCTGGGATTACAAGCTGAGACACTGAGCCAAGCCACACATAATATTTTAATTCAATAGTTAACACAGTCACATAGTTCAACATTTTTTAAATGTATAAAAGGGGCCAGGGGCAGTGGCTCATGCCTGTAATCCCAGTACTCTGGGAGGCCAAGGTGGGAGGATCACTTGAGGCCAAGAGTTTGAGGCCAGCCTGGGCAACATAGTGAGATCTCATTTCTAACCAAAAAAAAAAAAAAAATCAGCTGGGCATGGTGGCACATGCCTGTAGTCCCCGCTCCTCAGGAGGCTGAGATGCAAGGATCACTTGAGTCCAGGAGGCCAAGGTTGCAGTGAGCTTTGATTGCACCACTGCACTCTAGCTACACAGTGAGACCTCTCAAAAATAAGAAACAAAAGTACAAAAGGCATTCTTCCTCTCCTTCCTGCCTGAAACCACCCATTTTACAACTAATACAAAATTCCCCCTATTTTTCTGAAGTTATTTGATGCACATATATACAAATAAAAAACATATATGCAATTTTCTTATTTTATTCAAATGCCGGTATTAATATGCACGGTACTCCATATCTTGCCTTTTACACTTAACATACATCTTGAATATTTGTCTCTTCAGTGTATAAAGAGTACTTTTGTTTTAATGGCTATGTAACAGTCCATAAGTTATTTAACAAGTCCCCTACTTAGCATTTATATTGTTTCCAATTTTTTTCTGTTACAATGTTGGAGTGAATTACCTTGTATATAATATTATTTCACACATATGTGAATATCTCTATAGGACACATTCCTAAAAGTAGAATTGCTGAGTGATTACTACTTGTCTTAGCCTGAATTCTGTCTAAAAAGTGAGCCTGATTAACAGGGTTGAACGCAGATAGATTATTTTGGG
This sequence comes from Tarsius wallacei, assembly GCA_963574415.1. NCBI lineage: Eukaryota > Metazoa > Chordata > Mammalia > Primates > Tarsiidae > Tarsius > Tarsius wallacei. The sequence continues at coordinate 1,774 of CAUYQG010247977.1, forward strand.
AAGTGATCCCAAGGGATCTGAGGTACTGGGAGAGGGAAGGAAAGAAGGAAGGAAGGAGGGAGGGAGGGAGGGGAGGAGGGAAGGAGGCAGAGAGGCAGGCAGGCAAGAAGGAAGGAAGGAAGGAAGAAAAGAGAGAAAGTGAGGAGAGAGGGGATGAGGAAGGGAGGGAGGCAGGCAGGAAGGAAAGAAGACAGGAAGGAGGAAGGGAGGGAGGGAGCAAAGGAGAGAGGGAGAAAGGCAGGGAGGAAGAGAGGGAGGGAGGGAGGAAGGAAAGAAGGAAGGCAGGCAGGCAAGCAAATCCAAGACTGTGTTTCCTCTTTGCTACTCAAAGTGTGACCCATGGCATCAGCATCAGCCAAAGCTTGTTAGAAATGAGGAATTTCTGGATCCTCCCCCGACTTACTAATTCAGAATCTGCATTTAAACAATTTAAACAAGATCCCTAAGTGGTATGTGTGTGTGTGTGTGTATACACATTTGAGAAGCACTGACATAGAATTCACTATTGTCGGCAACTGGCACTTAGTCTTGTTGGGGATGCTCTGATGAGCTATGAAGCACTTGGGAGCATCCATCCAAGGGACAGAACAAGGAAACATGTAACCACTGGCTCTCATCTCCCATTGGTCAAGGCTTGCCCCCTGGGATGTCAATGCCCTTTCACAGCCAGGTTTACACAGGTTCAGAATTGCTCAGCTGCAGGCCTCCCATGTGGAGCAGCAGTGAAGCCTCAGGACAGAAAATGAGAAAGATATGTGTGTATGGGATGTGGTTGTCAGATTACATCCTTGGGTAGCGAGTTGGAGTACAAACACGGGCCAAGAGGATACGACACACCAGGGGTATCCCAAACACTGCTGACATCCAATCAACTGATCACTGTTTTTCACATGGTAGAGTTCTTCATAGTAACCTACAGAAATGTATCTAGTGATTCACAATCAGCCTCAGAAAACAAAAAAAAAAAGAAGGAAGGCAGGGTGAGAAAGAAAGAAAGGAGAAAAATAGAAAACACCAATACATTATGTGTAATAAGGCTACGAGTTCTTTTGTAAAACTAGTGTTTCAATTCTATATATGTTCAAGTATTGGTTTCAATGTAAAACAAACAAACACTCTCTTATTCTGGGTCACAGATAAAAAGTTTGGAAAATACAGCAAAAGTTGTGCTAAATTATGCTCTTCCCAGGAATAAATAAGAATATTTATTGCATATAATGCTACTAACATGGTGGAATTTCTTTTCATCATTCTGAAAGGCAGAAAATGGTCTGGCACGGTACTTTTAACATTCATTTCTTTTAAATAAATGAAGTTAAGGATCTGTTCATCAAGTTAAGAGGTGTCTGCATTTCCTTAGTGAACTATCTAATTATATCTTATATTTAGCTTTGATTTTTAAAGATCAATTGTAGGAATTCCCTATATTAGGAAAATTACTATAAGTACAGTACAAATTGCTATTTGTCTATTGACTTTGTGACAAAGAAAGAGAAAATTTCAAAGTTCCTAACATTAAAATATATTTTCAAATTCTCCATGTATACTCTAATGTAGTGCTTTCATATTTCCCTTGGGATATGACAATGTTGAGGATATCATAGATTAAAGTGCCCGCCATGGCACATGTAGTTGAAGTGAATTAGAATCAAAGAAGACTGAGACTCAAGAAATGACATCAAGCCGGGCTCGGTGGCTCAGCCTGTAATCCCGTGCTTTGAGAGGCTGAGGTGAGCCCGCGGGGTTTCAAGACACGCCTGGGCAACTTGGTGAGACCTCATCTCTACAATAAATCAAAAAAATCAGCTGTGCCTGTAGTTCTTGGAAGGCTGAGGTGGAAGGATCGCTGGAGCCCAGCAGGTTGAGGTTGCAGTGGCAGGGAGCAACCACTACACTCCAGTCTGGGTGACAGAGTGAGACTCCAACTCAAAAAAAAAGAAAAAAAGAAAAGAAATGACATCAGCAAGATGGCAGAATAGGAGACCTGGGCACTCCTTCCCCCATGAACACACTAATTCAACAAAAATTAATGGACACATCCTCGTTGTGAGAAACTCAGAAACTAGTTGAGAGGCTCCTGAACTCAGGATGAAAATGAAACCAGACACTTTGAACCTAGTAGGGAAATTTGAGACATGCTCTCACTAAAATCCTATCCCGGGAACAAAGGAAGCCCTGAGCTCCCAACTTCTCCCAGAGGTGGAAGTCAGACCATGTGTCAAACATTCTAACTTTCCCAGGGGCTGCACAGATGACTGGCTTCTAGCTTGCCAATCTTGGAGTGCTGATGGAACTTGTAAACTCTAGCCACCCAGGGGGGGAACACAGATGATGGTTTGGGCTGACAGTCACCATATCCCCTCCCTTGAGCTCAGTATAGAGCAAATGGATTAAAAACAAACGAAACCCTTGCTCCCAGTTTCTCCTCTGGGGAGGGTTAGCTTGCAATTCAATATCCAAACTTTTCTGAGGGCTGCCCAAAGGACTGACTCTGTCTTGACTATCTCAGAACACGAACAAGATCCAGAATAATCTAGCCATCTGGGGGGCTGGTAAGAACAGAGATGGTAGTTTACACTGGGAGTCAGCGTAATCTCTCACTTTGGCTCAGCAGAGAATGAGTGGACAAAATCCCCCAATCCCAACTTCTCCCTAGGGAGAAAAAAAAATGAAATGTGTGCCCAAAGCCCCAACTTTATGAGGGGTGTCCAAAGGATAGGCTTCTCTCTTGCCTGTTTTAGAATGCTAACGGGAACTGGCATACCCTAGCCACCTGGGGGCCAGTGAGAACAAAGGTGCTTGATGATGTAGCATGCAATTAGTTGCCACAGCCCCTTCTCTTTGCTCAATACAGAGTGAGCAGTTGAAAAAAACCCAAATACCACCTTCTTGGGAGAGGGAGGAGTTGAATTAAGTGTCTGATGATCCAACTTTTCTGGGGGTTACCCAAAGAACCAGATTCAATCTTGCTTGACTCAGAGCACTAACAGGACCCAGCATACTCTAGATGCTTGGAAGCTGCTAAAAAGAAAGAAAGTGAGTTGGATTAGCAAGAAGGTTTGAGAGGCCCTCAGAATCTCTGGCTAGGCTGATTAGTAAGGGTCTTCTCCCACATAAGGCTAGTCCAGGAAGACTGGGAGAGGTGGTTGCTTAGTGTAATGTGCAGACACCAACAAAGAAAGTCAAGGAAAATGAAGAAACAAGGAATATGTTTCAAACAAAGGAACAAAATAAATCTCCATAAACTAACCCAAATGAAATGGAGAGAATTCAAAATCACCATCCTAAAGATGTTTGCCAAGGTCTGGAAAACATTGCATGACAAAGTGATAATTTCAACAAAGAGATATGAAATGCAAAAAGTACTAAACAGAAATCATGGAGCTAAAGAATAAAATTACAGAACTGAAAAATTCACTAGAGGAGTTCAACAGCAGACTAGATAAAACAGAAGAAAGTATCAGCAACCTGAAGACAGGTCATTGAAAATTATTCAGTCAGAGAAGGAAAAAGAAAAAAGAATGAAAAAAAGTAAAGAAAAGGGACTTAAAGGACACCATGAAGTGGACTAATATATATATATACATTATAGAAGTTTCAAAGAAGAAGAGAGAGAAAAGGGTCAGAAAACTTATTCAAAGAAATAATGGTTAAAACTTCCCAAATCTGGAGAAAGAAATAGACATTCAGATCCATAAGGCCCAAAAAACTTCCAAATAAGATGTATACAAAGAAATCCACATTGAGATATATTATAATCAAACTGCCAAAAATGAATGACAAAGAATTTTGAAAGCAGCAAGAGAAAAGCAACTTGTTATCTACAAGGCAATATCTACAAGACTATCAGCAGATTTTCCAGCGAAAGCCTTGAAGATAAGAAGGGAGTGAAATAATATATTCAAAGTACTTAAAAAAATATTATGCCTGGTAAAACTATGCTTCAAAAATGAAGGACAGATAAACACTTTCACAGGCAAACAAAAGCCAAGGGAATTCATCAACAGTAGACCCGCCTTACAAGAAATGTTAAAGGGAGCTCTTCAAGTTGAAACAAAACAATGCTAACCAGCAAAACAACAGCACAGGAAAGTATAAAACCTACTGGTAATGGCAAATATATAAACAAATACAGAGTGCTGTATCACGTGGTGGTGGATAAGTCACTTTTTTTAAAGATTTCAATTCTTTAGAGCAGTTTTAGGTTCATAGCAAAATTGAGAGGAAGGTACAGAGATTTCCAATGTACCCCCAAACTCACACATGCACAGCCTTCCTCATTATCAAACATCCCACATCAGAGTGGTATCATTTGTTACAATGTATTACAATTGGCAATTCACTTTTTTTTTTTTTTTTTTTTTTTATGAGAAGACAGCTAGAAATCAGAGCTGAAAGGACATTGGGCAATTCACTTTTAATTCTATTATACAAGTTAAAAGATGTATTAAACTATAATTAAAAATATGTTGACAAATATGCAATGTAAATAGATATAAATAATGACATCGATAATACAAAATGCACAGGGGGAAGGAAAAGTGCAGAGTTTTTGTATGTGATTGAACTTAGTGGTTACCAGTTTAAAACAGACTGTTATACCTACATTTTATGTATGCCTCACAGTAACCATAAATAAACTACATGTAGAAGTTATACACAAAAGAAGGAAAAAAAGAATATAAATAAAAAAGAAATTGAAGCACAAAGAAGACAGCAGGAGAGGAAAAGATGTACAAAAGAACTACAAGACAACAGAAAACAATCGACAAAATGGCAATAGTGAATGCTTTCCCATTAGTAGACACTGAGTGGCTAAATGGATAAAAACTAGATCCAACTATATGCTGTCTACAAGAGATTCACTTTAGATTTAAGAACATGTATAAGCTGGAAATGAAGTGATAGAGAGAGATATTCCATACAAATGGTAATGAATTAACTGTTAAGGAAACTAGAAAAACAATCCCATGTGCAATAACACCAAAAAGAGTAAAATACTTAGAAATAAACTATCTAATGAGGTGAAAGACTTGTATGTTGAAAAGCATAAAACGTTGATGAAATAAGCTAAAGAAGACACGGCCAGATGCAGTGGCTCGCACCTGTAATCCCAGCTACTCGGAAGGCTGAGTAGAGAGGATCACTTGAGCCTAGAAGCTTCAGTGATGCATGATTGTGCCACTGTACTCCAGCCTGGGCAACAGAGAGACACTCTGACTCTAAGAAACAAACAAAGTAGACACAAACAAATAGAAAGACATCCAGTGCTCATGGATTGGAAGACAGTATTGTTAAAAAGTCCATACTATCTAAAGTGATCTATAGATACAATGTAATGTTTATCAAAATCCCAATGGAATTTTTTTACAAAAATAGAAAACAGAATTGTAAAATTCATATGGAACCACAAAGTACCCAGAACAGCCAAATCAATCTTGAGAAAAAAGAACAAAGCTGGATGCATCACGCTTCCTGATTTCAAAATATATAACACAGCTATCGCAATCAAAACAGTATGGTACTGGCGTAAAGACAGACATAGAGACCAATGAAACAGAAAAGAGAGTTCAGAAATGCATCCACTCATATACAGGCAACTGATCTTCAGCAAGGATGCCAAGAATGCACAAAGAGGAAAGGAAAGTCTTTTCAACAAATGGTGCTAGGAAAACTGGATATCCATAAGCAAATGAATGAAACTGGACCCTTATCTTACACCATACACAGAAATAAACTCAAATGGATTAAAGACTTCAACTTAAGACTGGAAATTCAAAAACTCTTAGAAGAAAACACAGGGGAAAGTTTCATGACATTGGTCTTGCCAGTGATTTCATGGATATAATACGAAAAGGACAGGCAACAAAAGCAAAAATAATCAAGTAGCATTCCATCAAACTGAAAAGCTTCTGTACAGCAAAGGAAACTACCAACAGAGCAAAAAGACAACCAGCAGACTGGGGGAAAAACCGCACATCTAATAAGGGATTAATTCCAAAATATATAAAGGATCTAATAGCAAAAAAACCTACTAACACAATTTTAAAATGGGCTAAAGACTTGAATACACATTTGTCCAAAGAAGACATAAAAATGTGTACCTAACTCTGAACTGTACCCCACATATTTAAAATAAATAATTTTTAAAAAGACATAAAAATGACCAGCAGGTATATGAAAAGATGCCCAATGTCATGAATCATCAGGAAAATGCAAATTAAACCCACAGTGGGATGTCACCACACACCTGTTAGGATGGCTGTTGGAAAAATAGTAACTGAAAGACAAGTGTGGGTGAGGGTGTGGAGAATAGGAAAAGCAAAATGGCACAGTTGCTGGGGAGAACACATGAGGTTGCTCAGAAAACCAAAAACAGAACTCCCTTGTGATCCAGCAGCCCTACTTCCAGGTATCTATCCAAAAGAATTGAAACCAGCATCTTGAAGAACCATTACACTCCCATGTTCACTGCAGCACATTCATGATAACCAACATGGGGAAGCCAACTAAATATCCACCAATGAATGAATGGATAAAGAAAACGTGGCATATACATACACTGGGATGGCTATTTAGTCTCAAAAAAGGAACTTCTGTAACACACAGCAACCTGGGTAAACCTTGAGGACGTTATCCTAGGTGAAATAAGCCAGTCACAGAAGGACAGCTACTGCACAACTTCATTTATGGATAATCTGCAATAAGCCAAACACAAAGAATCAGAGAATGGAATGGTGGTTGCCAGCGGCTGGGGAAGGGAAGTTGCTATCAATGGGCGTAACACCTCAGTTATGTGAGATGAGTAAGTTCTAGCATTCTGCTTGCTGTACAGCACTGTGTCTCTATTTAACAACACTGTTTTGTATACTTTGGGGAGTTGTTAAGAGGGTAGAGATCACGTTAAGCATTCTTCCAAAGTAAAATAAAATAATAAAATATGTAAAGAAACAATGGTAAGCAAATACATTGAAAGTAATATCGATGAACTAAGAATGCCAGATATTATTTGTATATAAAGCAAATGACTTCCCGCAAGTAAAAGCTACATTAATAAGCACTGGTCATAAATAGTGCTTTGTAAGATCTGCAAACACACAAAAAAGAAATGTCTGGAAATGCAAGTCATTTTAAAATTCATACCAAATATGTAAAAATGTAACATAATTTAGTTCCTATTTTTTTACAATAACATTATTAATATAACATGCATATCTTAAAATATTTCCCAAAAGGCCAATTTGGGGCTACTGTTAAAAAAAAAAAAAGACTGCTTGCTCTTTCTGGATAACATATTTCAAATTCTGATTTAAGAAAATAAAAAATACTCTGTAGTCTATCAATAAAGTTAGTTATATTTTACTTCTATAATAAAATATCACAAATACATTAGTGTTTCTTAAAACTTGATTATCCACAAAAAAAGACCAACTTTCAGAATAATCACTGTGCCAGAATCAAACTGGGTGCTTGGCTTGTTTTGAAGTGCATCTTTTATCTCTCTTGAAAGAAAAAGTCAAGCATTCAGAAAGCTTACAAGGACCTAGCTAGAGCTATAAAATAAAAATAAAAATAAAACAGTATATCAGAGAGAGGCATAGTTTGAAGGCCTTATTCTTCAACTAAACTCACGTCCTTAACACTGGTAAAATAAAAAAAAAAAATCAGACTTGTTAGTGACACGTTCAGCTAAAATCCCTCCCAGTCTAGCCTCAGCCTATCCCCAGGCTCATCTCTCATCCTGGTTACAGCATAATACTGACAATGCCTTGTCTACAAGTCTCTAGTCACAGTTTTAGTCTGTCAGGAATGCCCTAACCTACCTGAATTGTCAATTATACTTATTTATTTACCTGTTTACCTGTTTGACAATATACTGAGTGCCTAATATGTATCAGGCACTGTTGTAAGGTCGGGGCTACAACAGTCAATAAGATGAACATGTAACTTAATGCTAGTACTTATTACAGCCCAACTTGTTACTTAGTTGTTTAAATGTCTATTCTTTCATCAATTTATGAGTTTCTTGAAGTCAAGGTCCACACCTCAAAAAAAATGTTTGTTCACATTGAGCATTTACATATTACCTTCAGAATGGCAGTGACTGGTGTTAAGACCTGGCTGTGTCATTTATTGTCACTGTGAACTTGAACAAAGCACTTGCCTCCTCTCCAGTTACCTTTTCTCATATGTGAAATGGAAATAACAGTACCTACCTCATACTCAATTTCAAAGAATAAAAATATTTTATTTTATTTTTTTGAGTTGGAGTCTCACTCTGCTGCGTAGCCTCGACCTGCTAGGCTCAGGCGATCCCTCTGCCTCAGCCTTCCAAGCAGCTGGAATCACAGGTATGTACTACCACACCCGGCTAATTTTTGATTTATTGTAGAGACGAGATCTCGCCAAGTTGCCCAGGTTGGTCTCAAATCCCTGGGCTCAGGCAATCTTCTCGCCTCTGCCTCCCAAAGTGTTGGGATTACAGGCATGAGCCACTGTGCCTGGCTAAAAAGTATTTTAAAACTATAAGTCTTTTACAAATCATCCATGAAACATGAGTACTAGCATTACTAGTAAATGATGTTTCTGCTTCTGTTAAACTGAATTATAGCTGGGACAATAATTTTAAATATTCACTGACAGAGGAAACGAATGCAGACAGTAAGCAACAATCCCACAAAGCCCTTCATCAGTTAAACACACACTTAGATTTGTTTTCCGTAGTGGAACCTTACCAGCTGATGTCCTACACTAATTTCCCAGTTAGATTAGATGTATCTTCTATGTAACCCAGTCTGATGTGATCATTCAGGATTCAATCAGAGAAACCAGGACCACTGGGAGGTAGATACATACACACACACACACACACACACACACACACATGCACACACACAAGGTCCTCAAATAACAGTGTTTTGTTCAATATTGTTTTATTACGTTGATGAGAAAAAAAATAGATTCTGGGCCAGGCCACGGTGTGTGGAGTTTGCATGTTCTCTCCATACCTGTGTGGATTTTCTCTGACTTTTCCAATTTCCTCCCATTTCCCAAAGATGTGCAGATGAGGAGAGCTGGCCTGCCTAGATTATCCCCTGTAAGTGGGTATGGGATATAAGGGTGAGGCCTGGGATGGAATCCCTGCCCAGGGGCAGGTCCAGCCTTGGGCCCTTAGCTGCCAGGACAGGCTCCAGCTACTTGCAACCCAGAATTGGGTTAAGAGGGTTGGAAATAAATAAATGGATACAAATTATTGTAAAACAAAGATTCATAAAGTACACAATAATCACACAAATACAAGACAATCAGTGATGTGGCACAAAAGCACTCAGTGAGCCTGCCATATTTGTGATGATTTTTTAACTGCGTGGGGGTAGGTGGTGCTCCTAACAATTTCTGCTTTGCAAACGTTTATTCCTTCATTCAATCCACCCCCACTATTATTGCCATCACTCGTGAATTCACTAGAAATTAGGTCATTATCTTATTTTTATTAAGCTTTGATTGTATGTATAGCTCATATTTACTTCAATCTCCCATATTAGAAGTGTTTTGGGTCTTAATTTAGAAGTTTGATGATATTTTTGTGACCAGAAATAAGCCATGGTAACTTAATTCTTGCTTATATCCATTAACCTATCGTAAAAGTAGTTTCATTTTACGTTGTTTGTTTAAAGTTGCAATTTCCAAGAACCTACCCACAACATTAAGTGAGGACTTATTGTATAAAGAGATTTGTTACAGGCGGATTTGCTACAGTTGAGGGCGCTGGTTAAACAGCCTTGGTATCTGAAGATGTCCTCTGAAGTTCACAGGGCAGACAGTTGAGAAGGGAAGATGTATGTAGAGGTGGGGGAGTAAGGTGACACCAAGAGCACCAGTGGGGACCCACGAGGATGGACTCATGTCAGTCTCCCTGCCTCCAACCCAGATGAAGTGAATATCCTGCAGGAGAGGTGGGGACCTTTCACTGTGGGGCCGTCCAGTTCCTGGCCCAGGGGTAAGAGAAGCTGCAGGACACAGGGCAAGGCAGGACAGCTGCAGGCCTCCCTGCGGTGAGCCCGTAGATAACCCTCCTCATGTAAATGAGCACTCAGCATGCTCCAAGCTTCCTAGCACAAAACCCAAAAAGAGCTGCTGTCTCACTTTCGTCTTCCAAATCTCACATCAAAATGTCTCTTGTGGCCACCCTAACTAGAAATGCACAGAGAAGGAAATTTTGAGACTGGTAGTTCACCCTAGTCAAGCTAACATGTTACAAAGCTGCTACAGTCAGCCACTTGTCAACTTGGCAACTATACATATCTCTTAAAATCCTAATGGAGACAATAACAGTCATGCCTCCATCTAACATGATACAACCATCCCCCATACAACAAACATGTGAACCCCGTCCCTAAAAGAGAGAACACAAAGTTTCTTTTTTTGTCTTTGGGCGATGTTCATTCTTCTTCAAACTGATTCACAGTTCTCTTTGCTATCTTATAACTTAAATATGGAGATATAAAGTTAACTGTTATTAACATGTGTTACATTAGATGACAGGGGAATGAAACAGTGGGGGAAAAAACTAAGAATATTTGGTTAATATATAGACAAACGTATTCATATAAAAAGAGAACCAGGTGCGGTGGCTCACACCTGTAATCCCAGCACTTTGGGAGGTCGAGGCTGAACACCAGGAGTTTGAGACCAGCTTGGACTACATAGCAACACCCCATCTGTACAAAAAATTAAAAAATTAGCTGATGTGGCTGTACCTCTAGTCCCAGCTACCTGGGAGGCTGAGGCAGGAGGATCACTGGAGCACAGGAGTTTGAGGCTGCAGTGAGCTATGACTGCACCATTGACTCCAGCCCAGGTGACAGAGCAAGACCTTGTCACTAAAGAAACAAAAAGGGATATGAATATTTTATATCATAACTATTGCAGTGCTTATTTCTGTAACCGGTCATGTGATAGCAGCTATTTTTTTTTTTTTAGTCGGGGTCTCACTCTGTTGCCCAGGCTGGAGTGCAGTGACATGCTCACGGCCATCCCAGAGTCGACCTGCTGGGCTCAGGTGATCCTTCAGCCTCAGCCTTCCAAGTAGCTGGAGTTACAGGCATGCACCACCATGTCTGGCTAATGTTTTTATTTATTGTAGAGATGAGGTCTCGCCAAGTTGTCTAGGCTGTCTCGAACCTGTGGGCTCAGGTAATCCTCTCACCTCAGCCTCTCAAGGTGCCGGGATTATAGGCGTGAGCCACCGCACCTGGTCTATATCTCTCCCTCCCTCCCTTCCTTCCTGTCAGTGTCTCACTCTGTCACCCTGGCTGGAGTACAGTGGCACACTTACGGCCACCGCAGCCTCAACCTGCTGGGCTCAGGTGATCCTTCCACCTCAGCTTTCCAAGTAGTTGAAACCACAGGTGTGCACCACCACACCTGGCTAATTTCTTTATTTATTGTAGAGATGAGGTCTCACCAAGTTGCCCAGGCTGGTCTCGAACCCCTGGCTCAGGCAATCCTCTCGCCTCTGGCTTCCAAAGTGCTGGGATTACAGGCATGAGCCACCACGTCTGGCTGAGTTGTTCTCTCCTTCCACTGATTTTACTCATAGAACCTGAGAGCGCTGCATTATAGATGACTCTTCCTTATACACACCGTACAGGAGCAGTCCAATTTTCCCCTTGATCGTCAAGCTTGGTCTGTGGGTGATTCTTCTTTGCCTGCAGGTTTACAAATGACCAGAGGAAGTTGAGGATTCCCTCAACTTCCAGTTCAAGGGAATCATTATCTGTGTCCCCAAGTGGAAGCATTCTTCTCTTTGCAACAAAGACTTCTAGATAGCAGAGCTTGACATTGTGGGGAAAAGAAGCAAACATTGCCTAGAGGCTCACCAGGAGTCACTGCATGTGCAACCATGCCATTTCTACACGTTGATTTCTGACCCCTAGAGTCCGGGCGACAGGAGAAACAGCACCATAAATCAGAATCTGATCTGGAGGACACTATCCCTGTCCCACAAGGCATTTCCACCCAGCTGCCACAGTAACTGAGCCTTTCAAAGGCCATTCTTCTATTCTGTCAAGTTGGCAGCTCAGGCTGACAGAGATCCTTGTAAGACCAGCGAATTCCATGAGCCGGGGCCCATCGCCAGACTTCGTTTGCTGTAAAGTGAGTCACAAGTGGTGCTGTATGGAATATCACAGTGATGGATAAAGCATTCTGTAAGTTCATGGAGAATGGTTTTAGCAGAAACGCTGTGAGTGAGGGAGGCAAATCCATATCCACAGCAAATGTCAAGTCCAGGAGAACAAAGCACTGCCTTTTCCGAGATGGATGTGGTCCAACATAATCAACTCGCCACGGCTGATCCGCTTGAAGATGGTGCTGTTGAGAAGTTCAGTGGTGTACCCGAATCCACCCTGGTGAGTGGAAGTCAGTACTGCCGAGCCAATGCATAAACCCCCATCTGTAACCATGCCCCATTTGTTCATGAGCCAATATATACCTCCTAGTGGCTCTGCTTCTCTGTTTGAACTTGAACTGGTGAATCGGGTACTGAGAGTGGTTTCAGAGGAACAGAACCCTAAGGGCTAGGTTCTCTGAATTGGTTTTGGATTGGTTTTGAATTGGTTTTGGAACTGGCTCTCTCATCTTGCTTTTACAGTAACACTCTACATTTATATATAAATCACTGAAAGTACTATACAAAATTGAATAAACTTTTTGATGGCAAACATGAGAAAGGGTATTCAGGTTATACTTACTAAGGACTGAATCAACATACTAAGACAACTTTTCTGAATATCAGCAGGTATATTGGCAAAGCTTCTCTCAGACCAAAACCTTGCAAAGTGCTTTACAATCCACCTGTTAAAATCAAGGAATCTCAAGTTAGAGAAATGAAAATATTTTTCATTATAATAGTCAATAACATTTTGGTTTTCAATCAAACACACTGCACATGTATATGCTTTGTCTAATGTTTACTATTAATTTTATGAGCTCTCAGATGAACTTAACTATGTTCTCTTTTCTGTAAACACATATTTTAAATCCATTTTGGGTTTTGCACACAGATTTTTAACATAATAACTATGGTTCAGCTAAAATAAAATGCCCCCAAATATCTTGAATAATGTCTAAAATTAATATTTCTACTCAGTTGGTGGAACTAGTTAAAGCACTAAGCTACTTACATCATGCCCAAGAAAACAGGCCAACTCTAAAACTGCCTGCAAAATTAGAAGCATGGAAAAACAAAATCCCTAAATTAAAAGTATCGGCACCACTTAAGACAACTTACTTCATGCAGTCAGCAAACAGACTCTCCACTCCAACGGAATGAGCAATAATCAGGCACTCTAGTGTAGATACCAGTGTTCTGGGAACAGGCTGAAATGGATAGAAAACACCACATGGATGCATTTTCAACTTAAAGGGGTGAAAAATATTCGGTTCACAAAGAAAATCTGATTTATATACCTAAACTTCAGAATAAATACATACAATTCAACATCCACCTTCTATATGTAATTCTTTATCTGATATTAACTTCAGCGGGGACTCTGGCTGTAGACATGCTCTTATCAGAGACTTACTTTTTTTTTCTTAAAAAAACCTTTTCACACAAAAACCTGAATATAGATGTTTATAGAAACTTTTTTCATAACTGTCCAACCTTGGAAGCAACCATGATGGCCTTCAGTGGGTGAATGGATATGTAAACCGTAGTACATCTATGCAATGGAATAGTCAGCTCTAAAAGAGATAAGCTATCAAGCCACGAAGACATGGAGGAATCTTAAATGCAGGGATGGAGGAACCTTAACTGCTAAGTGAAAGAAGCCAATCTAAAAGTTATACACTATACGATTCCAACTACATTCTAGAAAAACAAGAACTATGGAGACAGTAAAAATATATCAGTGATTTCTGGGGTTTAGTGGGGAGGGAGGGATAAATAGGCAGAGCACAGAGGATTTCAGGGTACTGACAATACTCTCCGTGACACTATCATGGTGGGTACACATCATTAGACATTTGTCCAAACCCATTGAACGTACAACACTAAGAGTGAAGCTTATTGTAAACTCTAGACTTTAGATGATAATGTGTCAATGTAAGTTCATCAATTGTAGCAAATGTACCCGCTCCCATGGGTATTTTGTGTTGTGAGTCCTCGCTGTGCTTGGTGTTCTGTGTTAGGTATCCTCACCACTCTTGGTGTTCTGTGTTATGTAGCCTCACCGCTCTTGTTCTATGTTGTATATCCTCACTGCTCTCGGTATTTTGTGTTGTGTAGCCTCACCGCTCTTGGTGTTTTATGTTGTGTAGCTTCCCTGCCCTTGGTGTTAAGCCTCTGGGCTATGTATTGCCCATGCCTTGTATTTTCAGTTTTGGATAATGTTTCTAAGCATATCTATCTTCCCTAAAGATAGTGTTTAACTTATCTTTATATACATTTATTATTTGTGATTTGGGGTCTATACTCTTAATAGAGACAAGCAACCAGTTCATTTGTATATCTAGTCTCTAATTGTGTACTTCCAAAGATCCCTTGTTCTCAGAGAAGAGCAAAAGCTTCTTTGGAAAATATCGAGCACAGTTCTTTTAATAAGGTCAGTGATTTCCAGCTCTAATTATGAACTGCTATTCATTTGATTTTCTAATTCCCCTCTCCTAAAAGTGTTATATTAGTATTCAAGAAATTGAATGCACATATTTTGCTTTGCATATTAACAATTTAGATAATTAAAATGCCTTTGAGATAACTGGAAGTACTCTAAGTTGTCACAAAATCAGAAATGACCACTACTATAAAGATTACACGGTGATCATTCTACCAAGTTAAATAATCTGGTTTCCTGACCCACTTCAGATGAGAGTATTAAATTAGTGTGAGGGAAGGGGCCAGAGATTATTGACATACTTACCAGCCTAAGAGCATCCAGAAACCTTAATAAATTGTAAAAGTAAGATAAGAGTTAAAAAGTCCAGCAGTCCAACTTTATTTAGGAATAATCAGCCTTGTGCATCACAAAATCTATGAACTAATGTATAACTTAAGAAAAATTTCCATAACATTATTAAAATATAAAATAATTTGCAGCTTAAAGCAGAGACTGGCAAACTATAGCCTGTGAGCCAATTCTAGTCCACCACTGTTTTTTGTGAATAAAATTTTATTGGAACACCACCATGATGCTTCCTTTGTATATTGTTGATAGCTGTTTTGCTCTATACAGCAGAGTAGTTGTGAGAGAGACTTTATGGCCCACAAAGCCTAAAACATTTACTATCTGGCCAGGCACAGTAGCTTACATCTGTAATCCTAGCACCCTGGGAGGCTAAGGCAGGAGGATCACTTGATGCCAGGACTTGAAGATCAGCCTGGGCAACATAATGAGACCCAATATCTAAAACAAAAAAAATTTTTTTTAATTAGCCAGGTCCTAACTACTCAGGAGACTGAGGTGGGAGGATTGCTTGAGCCCAGGAGTTCAAGGCTTCAGTGAGTTATGATTGCACCACTGTACTCTGGCCTGGCTGACAGAGTGGGACCCTGCCTCTAAAAAAATAAAAATAAAACCTGTCTTGAAGGACACCTTTGGCTGTCTGAGAATTCACTTACATGTTAATGTTGATTCCCAAGTGTTTTTATAATAGGATGACTGTCATTCTCAAAACCTGTGTCTAGAATTTGGGAAGATATATACTTAAACCATTGCCTAAAATATATTACTTAATATTTTATGGAGACAGATTCTTTCTCTGTTGCTCAAACTGGAGTACAGTGGTTCTACCATGGCTCATTGCAGCCTCAAACTCCTGGGTTCAAGTGACTCTCCGTCCTCATCCTCCAGACTAGTTGGGATTATAGGAGTGCATCACCACATCCAGCTAACTTTTTAAATTTTTTTGGAGAGACAGGATCTTGCTATGTTGTGCAGACGCTAAGAAATACTTTTAAATTGGTAGCAAAAATATTCATGTAAGCTTACAATAATGCTATAAATTAAGTCTAGAGTTTTTAATTGTGCAAAAGGCGGGACTGTGAAGCTAATGACGTGACTGAAGCTAGTTTGCCAGGAGTTTTGAAGTCAGTTATCCATCACACTATACCCACATTTGTATTACTATGGAATGTTATAAATTTACTATATTTAAATCACTGCCAAGAAATTTTGTAATTGAGAACCAAAAGTTAAAAATTATAGATACAAAAGCATTCTTATAAAAAAAAATCATCAAAATATATAAAGCAAAAAAGTTTTAGGATCAGGTCAATAAAAATAAAAACTGTTCTCTCAAATATCTGTTGCCACAGAAATAGAAACTATGTTAAAATAAATGAAATAAAATAAAACAAGTTTTCAACAAAATACCATACTGATAATTTTAAAAGAAACTTCATTTTCTGTGGTTTTAACAGAAACAAATATGTCTTTCGTGTTTTTAAAATTAAGCGGATTATTGAAAGTAAACTTCAAAAGGCTGTGCATAACCTACATATACTCAAGCACATATCAAAAAAATAGAGGCAATGGCCCACAGTCTGTAGAAGAGGTTCTTTTTACAATGCTAGGCAGATGTAACCGAATCTCAGCTCAGAGGAGATACTAACCTAACACTTTTTTTTCCAACTAGTGCTTCCAGCCATGCTGTGGCAAATTCCCCCTTTTCCCACCCTTAATGACACTATAGGCTGATTCCAATTCTTTCTGGGTGCTTTTGTTATTGACATTCAGCATAGTACTGCTTTAACACTAATCTCATCATGGCTGATAGAAGTCTTTCCCGCTCCGTCACTGGCTAGATTTATGGCTGCGAAGATCTAAAATAGGAAGCACGACATGGTGCGGTCTCCTGCTCCACTTACTGGGTCAAACTCCCATGGAAGAGGGCTGTGGAAGGATATGGTGTCACAGAATGAAGCAGGGACCAGGATGGTAGTAGGGAGATGTCCTTGACTTTGCTCACAATTAGATGCTGGTGACCTCTACTGACAAGAGGGCTCTTTTAGGAGGAGATCAAGCTTCAACCTAGCCTCTCTGTGGATAAGGACTCTTCAAATGGTTCATATGCACAATGCCTTCCTAGGTGGGACACAGCGTCACCTGGACCTGTACCAGTCTCCTCTAACTTTCATGGAACCATTAAGATCCTCCTCCTTCTCCATGGATCATGTGTCAAAGGGACGCAGAGTGGACTTCCCACACTTTTTTCTCTATATGATAACTATAGTCCCTTATCACAAAGCTAGCACTGGCTTCTCCAGCAAGCCTCTCCCTTTAGAATCTTCTCCTCTAAGTATATGCTCACCGGCTTCTCAGACATATCCAAACTCTCTCACGAAACCTCTTAGCATTTGCTTTTCTTCTTTGATGGAAGCTCCAGAGTGAGATGGTTTCATAGATACAGTAAACAGCCATCTGCGGGTATCCTCAATGCAGATATTCCTACCTTTCACCTTTGTTTATGATTTTTTTGGGTCTCCCTCCTAACTTTTAATTGACTGGAAATATGAGGGGCACGTATGAAGAAAAAACAGAAGCCCTTTGCCAGAGTTCTTCACTCTCTACAAAGCTGAGGACACCACAGGCTGCCCATCTTCTTCCAATCCACTTATTTACATATAGAGGATGGAGTGGGTACCTGTTTAAAGGCAGCTGAGGGGTTTAACAGGGGAAACCTTGCAGACTGGTAGTGGTACTAACCAGTTGTTCAAGGCTCTGCTTTAGCACAGGGGCTACTTCTGCAGTTACAAATTACAGAAAGATAGAAAGACCTATACAACATAGACATCTAAATTTAAACCTGATCAAAATTACCTAATTAGAACTCATACAATTCATATTGTTACCTCAAGTACCCAGCAAGAGGGAAATAATGATGTAAACAACTCCTTTAAGATTTGTTTTTGTGAACAAGATGCCGCCACAGCTGTGGAGAAAAGGGAATGCTTCTTCACTGTTGGTGGAAATGTAAGCTAGTTCAACCTCTATGGAAAGCAGCATGGCGATTTCTAAAAGAACTAAAAAATTGAGTTTCCGCAGGATCCAGCAATACCTCTCCTGGGAATAAACCTGGATGAACATAAATCGCTGTACCAAAAAAGACACCCGCACATGCATGTTTATAGCTGCACTCTTCCCAGTAGGAAAAACATGGAACTAACCTAGATGCCCAATGAAAGTGGACCGGATAAAGAAAATGTGGTATATATACATGATGGAATACTGTGCAGCCATAAAGAAGAACAAAATTATGGCCTTCGCAGTGACTTGGATGCAGTTGGAGACCATCATACTAAGTGAACTATCACAGAAACAAAGAACTGAATACAGCATGTTCTTACTCAAAAGTAGACCCTGACCACTAGTCACACTAGCACAAGGGTGGGATTGGCGGACACTGGGCACTGCCGGTAGGGGGAGATGGAGAGAGGAGGCAGGGAGAAGAGATCGTAGCAACACAAAGGGTTGAGGGGAGAGGGAGCCAGCTAGAAGCCCAAATGTCACCTGCACGCAGCCTACTTATGTAGCAAATTCTCACTTGTACCGCACAACTCTAAAATTTAAAAAAAAGATTTGCTTTTGTTGATTATAAAAAACAATACATGCATTTTGTAGAAAATTTAGAAAAGCGTAAACAAGAAAATAAAAATAACCTGCAGTCAAAGAATACATAAAACAATGGAGAATCTAAGAATAATGTATACAAAATGGCTTTGAAATACATAGCACGAGATCTTTCTTTAGGCAGCTAATTAACCTACATGTTAACTAAAATAAAAAAGAGTTAGGACTCATATCCTCCCTTAAGAGACAGGCAGGAAAGAACTCTATTAAGCCCAAGTATATGCTGTAAAGAGGGGTGGAAGAAGAAAGAGGTACACATTCGGGGAAAAGAACGAATAAAGCACTGTGGGGAGCTTTAATCAACAGACAAGGTGCTTAGTTCTTGACTTCCCTTCCCATAGTTCCAAACCCTTGGTCCCAGCTGTACACTCCACCTTTGAATTATACAAGGTACTCCTACATCTTTTCAATAAATCCCCCACGTCAATTTGATTTTACTTAAAATGACTTGAATTAGTTTCTGATTTTTGCAAACAAACTATATGCATTATAACTCAACTGGAGTTCCCATTCTTAGACTGACTTAATATTTCTAGTAGTTAAAAGCACTACGCCTATCAGAGTGAAAAATCTAGTAGGTAATAATGGAAGATGTAAGGCGCTGGGTGAAAGATTTCTGAGACTCAATAATTACCTTCTGAAAGAAATTACAGTAATCTCTTCTTAAAATATAGATTGCTACTTCTTTTAATCCTTCTAGTCCATACATATCAGCCATATTGAGTATCTGACTAAAATAAAAATAGATATACTGT
This sequence comes from Tarsius wallacei, assembly GCA_963574415.1. Lineage (NCBI taxonomy): Eukaryota > Metazoa > Chordata > Mammalia > Primates > Tarsiidae > Tarsius > Tarsius wallacei. The sequence continues at coordinate 21,161 of CAUYQG010247977.1, forward strand.
TAATTCTGCAATTTAAAAATCAAGGCACAACACACAGTAATTTCTTGATAATATAGAGTCTGTTTAGAAAAAAGGATAATCTGAATTATTTTAATTTTTCACCTTAGATATTGCTTATGTAAAAAGAGCATAAGCCAAAAGTAGAAAGCACTGACACTGATCCATGATTTGACTAGTGGAAAATAACATGAAGTAAATTTGGAGATGTTTCTAACTCCTTCATATGCCCAGTGACACACAGAGCAAAATCCAGGAAATTGCTTTTTTGGGGGGGGAGGAGGATGAAGTGAGGGGTCAAAGTCTTACTCAATCGCCAAGGCTGGAGTGCAGTGGCACATGCCATAGCTCACTGCAGCCTTGATCTGGGCTCAGGAGATCCTTCTGTCTCAGCTTCCCGATTAGCTGGGATTACAGGTGCCCACTGTAGCACCCAGCTAATTTTTTTTTATTATTTTGTAGTGACCAGGTCTTACTATGTTGCCCAGACTGGTCTTGAACTTCTGGGCTCAAACAATCCTCTCACGTCGGCCTCCCAGTGTGCTGGGATTACAGGCATGAGCCACTGCACTCAGCCAAGAAATTGCTTTGAAGGCTATAAACGTTATAAAACTTTTTGCAACAAATATTTATAATAAAAGTTTTAAGCCAGGTATCATGGCTCATACCTGTAATCCTAGCACTTTGGGAGGATGAGGGAAGAGGATTGCTTGAGTCCAGGAATGTGAGACTAGCCTAGGAAACACAGCAAGATCTCATCTCTACAAAAAGGGAAAAAAATTAGCCAGGCATGGAGACGTGGGCCAGTAGTCACCACTACTCGAGAGGCTGAAGCAGAAGGATTGCCTCAGCCTAGAAGGTTGAGGTTGTGGTGAGCCATGATTGTGCCCCTGTATTCCAGCCTGGGTGACAGACTTCAACTCAAAAAAATAAAAAATAAGTAAAAGTTTTGGTGGTGGTGAGGGGGCAATTCATTGATGTTTTATTTTACTGACAATGTCTACAAATGACCCTATTATTCGAAACAGCATCCAATGACCAGAGTTTCCTTTGCTTCTTTAAATGCAAGTATTTATGAGCACCTAGGATGCCCACAAGCCTCGAAAGCATGATAAAATTTCACATGGGTTGCCAAGAGATAAAACTGTAAGCCGGGCTCGGTGGCTAAGCCTGTAATTCCATGCTTTGGGAGGCTGAGGTGAGTGGATTGCCTGAGCCTGTGGGTTCGAGACCCGCCTGGGCAACTTGGCGAGACCTCATCTCTACAATAAATAAAAATGATCAGCTGGGCGTGGTAGTGTGTGCCTGTAATTCCGGCTACTCGGAAGGCTGAGGTGGAAGGATCGCTGGAGCCCAGCAGGTCGAGGCTGCAGTGGCCGGGAGTGGCTACTGCACTCCAGTCTGGGTGACAGAGTGAGACTCCAACTCAAAAAAAAACACAAAAACTGTAGTACTAATCCCCAAGACTCATAATATC
>CAUYQG010247978.1:0-14345 GCA_963574415.1 Tarsius wallacei
GGGAAATCAAATTTTCCTGAGTGTTCAAAAATGTAAACTTTTTTCACATGCAGAGAAATGCTTTTAAGTTTCCCTAATGGCTGCATGCAAGGCGCTGCTCCTTAGGCATTTCTTCTTTACCTTAAGTGCAAATTCCAAAAGCAACTGATTGGCTTGAGTCCATGTCCACGTATGAGTTGCTTCTTATAGTCACTAATTCTGACATTTCTTTCCCTCATGCAATAACATTGCTGTCAGAGCAATGGATACTTTTACTGAGAGAAAAAATAACAGCAACTGGTTCTGGTAGTTTATTGCAAGGTAGTTATGTTCATGTTTAATCTTCAAATGTTGGCAGACATTTTCATCAGCTTCCCAAGAGTAGGCAAAGCTTCCCTTTCTTGCAGTACTTAGCTTGCCAGGAGGCATCCCACAGACTTTCACCTTTGAAAGATCACATTAGCCTCATTTATCTTTCACTCATTCAGTTAAATTTAACTAACAGCATTCATATATTGACTCTGTAGACAATACCAAAGGCATAGGACTACCTTCTAGGGTATAAAGGCAAAGAATACAGGGTCTCCAGCCACTAGTAGCTTGCATTATAGTTGTTGAGACAGATATAAAGAGATCGTTTCAGCGTAAGGTACCAGTAAGGGGACTCTTGAGGAAGAATGATAGAGGTGTTAAGTCCAACCTGGGAATTTAGAGAACCTTCTAGGAGGAGCTGACATTTTGCAAGCTGACGTTTTGAAGTGTTGGCTAGGAGAGGAGAGGCAGGAAGTACGTATTAGGAAGGAGACTGCAACTCAAAAAAAAAAAAAGAGAGAGAGAAAGAGGGTGAGAGAGATGGAAATGAAACCAGACTTAGGAATTTCACTGTTCTCTTCTGAGAGTACAGGAAATCCCATATTACAAGGGAGAGGCAAACAACTCTAAATTTCACTATAAGAAAACCTTAGGGAGGTTATTATAGTACCATCTAAGGGAGAATATTTTGGGGGAAAGAGGAGAAATACTCAGAGAGTACCAGGAGACAGAAGGAAGAGAAATTTGAGAAGTGTTCACTATTTACTCAGCAACCTACTGCATGGTTACTTAAGGCACCGGGATGCAGTGGTGAATAAAGCAGCCCAGATCTCTGCTACCATCGGAGAGAGATTATGAACAAATATAATCATAAACAGATAAGATAACAGATATGCAAGAAATTAGAATAAGATGGTGGGATGAGTGTCTATGTCACAGGGAACCAGCATTTGATTTGGTGGTCCAGGGAGACCTTACAAAGGGAACATACACATGAAAGAACAAGTCCATGCAAAGGTAACAGGATGAGTTTACAAAAAAGAAACTTCCAACACAAAGGTCCTAAGGTAGGAACAAGATTAAGGAATTGGAGGACCCGTGAAAAAGCTAAGCAGAGGGGAGGAGAGCAGAGCAGGACTAGGTCATTGAGGACTGTGTACGGCTGGGGTCCAGACTTCACATTTTATTCTCAGTGAATGGGAAGATATTAGAGTGTTTTCAGAAAGGAAGAAAGCCATGTAAAGAAGGAGGCAGAGATTAAAGTAATGCATCTACAAGTCAAGAAATGCCAAGGATTGCTGGCAACTATCAGAAGCTAAGATGAGACAACAATGGATCCCCCCTACAGACTTCACAGGAAGCCTAGCACTTTCAACACCTTGCTTTCAGACTTCTGGCCTCCAGAACTGAGAGATAATAACTTTCTGTCGCTTTTAAGCTACCCAGTCAGTGATACTTTGTTATATCATCCCACAGAAATTCAACAGAGTACATTCATTACATTTATGTTCACAAAAGCTCACTCTGGGGTGTGGGTGAAGAATGGATTATAAGAACAAAGAAGAAACAGGGATACCACCAAGAAACCCATTGGAGAAGTCCCCAGGATAGGCCATGGTGACCCGAAGGAGGCAGTAATTGATGGAGATGGCAAAAATGGAGCAATAGGCAGATATACTTAAAAAAGAAAGTGTATAGAACGTGCTGTCAGAATGTGGAGTACATACGAGTCACAGAGAGGCAAAAACAAAACAAGCAAACCAAAAAACAACCCAGCATTGGGGTTGAGTCCGTGGGAGAAGAGTTCAATAGGATTCGGCAGATTGGGGGATGTATTGGCTTGGGCTTGGCTGATAAGGTGTCTAGTTTCAATCTGCTATGTATGGTATGCATGTGGAGCATCCATGCCCCACAGCAAGTGGGCAGTTGGACCTCAAAGTACAGGACTCCAAGGCAGAGTCAGTGCTAGGTGTGTGGGATGCTCAGCACTCAGATGCTATTTAAGGCCATAGGTTTGGATGAGATCATATAGGGCAAGCTTGTAGATAAAGAAGGAATGGGGGCCCAGGTGAGGTGGCTCATGCCAGTAATCCCAGCACTTTGGGAGACTGAGGCAAGAGGATACCTAAACCCACGGGTTTGAGATCAGTCTGGGCAACATGCCAAGACCTCGTCTCTACAATGAATAAAAAAATTAGCCGGGCATGGTGGTGCACACCTATGTTTCCATCAACTTGGAAGGCTGAGGCGGAAGGATAACCTGAGCCCAGCAGGTCGAGGCTGTGGTAGCTGTGAGCATGCTACTGCACTTCATTCTTGGTGACAGAGTGAGATTCTGACTAAAAAAATAAAAATAAAAAATAAAAATAAGTAGGAATGGGGAACCTAGAACAGAGCCCCAGAGATCTCCAACCTCAAGAGACAGGTCAGGTGAGGAGAAGCCACAATGAAGGTTGAGAAGGAGCTTCCATGAATTTCTTGGCTCCTCTCTCCCCAAGCAGAGCTCCAAGGACTGAAAATCCTGATTTAGATAAGTGAAGCTGAGGGTGGGGCCAGTTGTTTCTTCAATATGAGAATTGTGATTTGTAGGACTTTCACCTAGAGCTCCCATTCAACTGCCTACACATAGATAAGGTGTAGAACAAAGCATCTTCTCAAGGCTTACCCACCCCACTGATTTAAATAGACTCAATACCTGCCCAGGGTGCAGGAACACAAGTGGAGAGCCATAATCCATGTTTTCTAGAAAGAGCTCAGGATTGCCTGGAAATTTTAAATCCTCTGTTAGTAGCAGTGCTGACCCTGCCAATATTTAACAGCTCTGATGGAATCTGTACATTTAAAAGCTATAAAAGGTCACAGAGTAATGTAATGGGTAGGGGATGTTTTTTTGTTTATTTATTCATCTTGAAAATTATAATAACATCAAGGAAACCCTGTCAAATTAACCAAAAGCCCAAATGGAGATAACGACTCTTTAATTATTAAGTGGGAAGATGGATTATTCCTAAGAAAATTGGTTTTATTAGGTTGACATAATCATTCAAAGCATGTAGACAATAGAAGAAAATTTATTTCAGAAGGTTCTCAGTGGTAAATATTTCAACTACTTTACATAGAGCTTATTGCCAAAATTTCTAAAATTTGACCAAAATTATATCCAAAATATGCTTTTGACCCTACCCCCATCTGCCAATTGTCCTTTATCCTAGAGAATTTTGACAAAGACAAAATTTACCCATACATAAATCTAAACAGAATAATCATACTGCAAACTCATTTCCTTAATTAAAAAAAATGAGGGATACAATTAGTGTCCTTACTACTTCCTCACCCCTGTAATATTAATACTTTTTAAATGTAGACACCAGCAAAAACGTAACACTCCTATCATTAAAAGAAATATAGCAGGTTGACACTAGAGTGGCTGTGAGTGTGCCACTGCACTCTAACCTGGGTGATAGAGTGAGACTTCAACAGAAGAGAGAGAGAGAGAGAGAGAGAGAGAGAGAGAGAGAGAGAACAAACCTGTTAAATTTTACAGGAGGATGATTTAAACCCAGTCATTCTATGAACTTAGCCTGTAGATTTCATCAGCAGAACATATTTGACTTGGAAATACAGTGGAATCAATGAATTCAAATAATAAAGATCTTTGAGGGATTTTGATGGAGAGTAGAAGACATTATTGTTAAGAAAATGATTTTTTTTGTTTTGTTTTATTTGTTTTTTCTTAATCGAAGCACTAAATGGGATGTGCCTGCAGAAACCACAGGTCTGTGTTTGAGCTTGCAGCTTTGGAGAACACAGTGTCTTGACATTCAGAACCCTACTTCCCATAGCAAGAAAGAATGCTCATCTTTCTTTTAGGGCAAAGTATTTTAAGTGTTTTATCATTCACTTGATTTCAGCTAAGTTTGACAAAAGGATAATGATTTGCAATAGTGCAGCAGCTGAGACATTAATAGTGTCATATGTTGATGATATTTTTAGCATGCAATGAAAACATTTTTAACACATCTAATACATTTCTTTTTTTAAAAACCATGCAGTAGCTACTGACATGCTTATAGGGTTGTATGATGATACCAGTCCCCAACCATCATTCAAAACCCTTGACAATCTCTTTCTGACCTATATTGCTTGTGTCTCCCAGTGGACTATCTATACAAAATATGATTCCCCTTCTCCTCTTCCCATGAAGATTCCCTCAGATTTGTCAGGCAGTGGTCAGCTCTCTCTGCTCTGAGGTGCCATAGCATTGCATATGTAACTTTCTTAAATAACGTATTACTTTCTAACCACTTCTATTACTGTGATTTATGTCCATGTTGCCTCCTCAGCAGCTGCTAAGCTATTTTAGAACCTAACAGGCATTAAGCGAGAGAATGAATGAATAGATGAACTAGAGCGTGGAATGCAGCCATCTTTAGAGACGCTGGAATCTACAAAATAAAATAAAAACCACTCTCTCCACACAGGCTATAGCCACACAGAAACAAGACTGAAATACCAATGAGACAGAGCAGGGACCACGCTTAGGGTCCTGCTGGGCACCCTCAAACATGAAAATAAAGAAGCTGGTCTCGGTGGCTCAGTCTGTAATCCCGCGCCTTTGGGAGGCTGAGGTGAGTGGATTGCCTGAGCTCGCGGGTTTGAGACCCGCCTGGGCAACTTGGCGAGACCTCATCTCTACAATAAATCAAAAAATTAGCCGGGCATGGTAGCGTTTGCCTGTAGTTCCAGCTACTTAGAAGGCTGAGGCGGAAGGATTGCCGGAGCCCAACAGGTTGAGGCTGCAGTGGCCGGGAGCGTGCCACTGCCCTCCAGCCTTGACGACAGAGTGAGACTCCAACTCAAAAAAAAAAAGAAAAGAAAAGAAAGAAAAATCTCGAGTTCATTCAAGGAAAATTCCAGGCACCTAGCTAGCTTTGAAAAGTAAATGAGCAACCTGATAAACAGGAAGGTAATAGTAGCTTAAAATAATAGCCAAAGAAGTTAGAGTCATAAGATGTTGGGTTTCCTATAGAATCTAAAGATAACATTTTAGCCTATGCCCCTGAGTTGTTTTTCAGAAACCTAGACCCTCACCAAATGCCATCAGCTGGCACATGGGTCTCAGATAAGGGGAAACTGAGGCCTGAACTCCGATCATGGTTACTTGTTCTAAAGTTGTTCCTGAAGGGCCTGGAGAAAGTTATATCCATGGTCAGACATACCATTCCTTTTTTGACCCCAAGTGTTTAAACAAAACTTCACTTCCTTAACCAATAGCAAATCAGAAAATCTTTGACTCTATCTAAGACCTGTGTGTCCCTGCCTCAAGATATGTTGCCTTTTCAGGTCAAACCCATGTATAGCCTCCATGTATTGATTTATGACTTTGCCTGTAACCTCTGCCTCCCCACCTTTAAAAACCCTTACCTATAAGCCATTGGAGAGGTCAGGTTTTAAGCATGAGCTGCCTAATTCTCCTTGCTTGGTGCCCTGCAAATAAATGCCCTCCTTTCTCTTACTGTAAAATCTTGGTGTTGATGTTGGGTTATACTGTGCCAGGAAAGCTGACCCCAGTTTGTTTTGGTGACACCAATTTTTCTATATTAGGAATACATGTTTTTACCTCTCATTTCTCTGAAATAAGATGGCATATAGAGGAGGGCTGAAAGAGTGATAGCCTTCTAGTGGGTGAATCCTGTTCAGATAAAATACACCGGTTCATTCACTGAACCCATATCACATATAGATCATGTGTCCTGCATTGAGTGAGGTAACAATGGAATCCAAAGGAGGGGGGATGGGATGAGGCCTGAGCAGCTTATTAAGGTCATCCAGTAGAACTGGAGAACATCATCCTAAGTGGATTAATGCAGAAACAGAAAACCAAACACGGCATGTACTCACTTATAAGTAGGAAACTAAACTAAGGATCTGAAAAGGCATATAGAATGGTATGATAGACACTGGAGACACAAAAGGTGGAAGGTGGGAGGGGGTGGAGGGATAAAATATCACCTATCAGATTCAATATGCACAGGTGGGGGTGGTACACTTAAAGCACAGACTTCACCACTATACATTGCATCCATGTAATCAACAGCTATTTGCACCCCTTAAGCTATTAAAATAAAAGCAAAAATTTTTTTACAAAAGTCATCCAGACATGCTAAACAGTAATCTTTTTGTTCTAGGTGTCAGGTAATGAAAGGTATAAGAAATTGTCCCTGCCCTGGGGTGTGCAGTGTGTCATTGGACTCCAGATGTTCACATACAGATGCAAACAGAAATATAATGCTGCACAGGCTATGTGCCACCCAAGGGATAGACTATAGGAGATGCTCTCTTTGCCTCAGGCAAGGTGTGATCTGGCCTTACTGAATCCTTTGTAGTTTGCCGAATGAGCTGTTTGCCTCTTCTCATTCCCAGCATGAATAAAGAGGAGGGCAAGTGCTTGAAAGGGCAGAAAGAGGTCAAAATAGAGCAAGAGGACCGGCTCAGGCCAACTGGCGACCTTTTTCTTAGCCCTGCCTCCTTTGGGAATACTTTTTGGAACCCCTTGGGCCAGTGAGGCTTTCTTCCCTGTTGCACCATTAGCATCTCATGCATACAAATGTGAACACCCTTATCAAATTGCATTGGTTGTTTTCTGCCAGCATCCACCCACCCATCCATCCACTCACAAGTTGACCCTGAGATCATCAGGACAGGAACTACATGTTATAGTTACTGCAGTCTCTGGCTCAATGCAGTGAAGGCTCCTAAACCAACAACTAAGTATCTTTAATAATCAATATTTCTAAACAAATTGATAGATAAAAACATTCCATATATTATCTTTTCATATCTTTTCAGGTAAACTGATTCATCCTCCCCCCTTGGCTAAGGCATTAACTCTTCATGTGTTTTCAGCCCACATCCACTGCAGATCTGGTTGGGTGTCCCAACCCGGAGCACAGATATACCCTTTTAGGAATCTTATCTCTTTGTGAGATAGGCAACACTGTATTAGAATTAAATATGTGTGTCTTGTATTTGCAGAGAGAACACTGTATAAGCTGGTAGGTGGGTTTCATTGAATATCCCCAATGACAAGCGTGATGCCTGATCCATCATGGAAATGGCTCAGCTGTTGCTGCAAAAAAGAATAAAGTATCACCTTGAAATGCTACTGTGGGTTCAGGTAGGCAGAATAATGGCCTCCCAAAGATGGCCTCATGCTAATCCCTGAAATCTGTGAATATGTTACACCACATGGCAAAAGAGATTTTGCAGATATGATTAAGTTAATGATCTTGAGATAGGAAGATGATCCTGGATTATCCAGGTGGGCCCAATATAATCTCAAAAGTCTTTATAAAAGGGAGGCAGAAGGGTCAGAGTAAGTGAAGGAGATGAGATTATGGAAGCAGAGGTTAGAGAGAGAGGGATGTTGAAGATGCTTAATTGTTGGTCTTGAAATGGAAGAAGGGGCCATAGAAGCTGGAAAAGGCAAGGAGACAGATTTCCCCCTAGAGTTTGCAGAAGGATGCAGATCTGCTGACACCTTGATTTTAGACCAGTGAGACATCCATTTTTGACTTCAGAGTTCCAGAACTGTCAATTAATAAAATTGTGTTGTTTTAAGCCAGTGAATGTGTGCTAATTTGTTACAGCAGTGATAGGAAATTGATATATAGGGGTAGAAGGAGTCTTGCTTTAATCAGTTGTACAATATGGGGCTATCATCATTCTAATGTCATGACATGGGATGTGGGCTTTTTAAATTCTGAGGGGACCATAACAGAAACAACCATTTTGGCTTTAAGTCTGACCAAGTCATGTGTTACAAGGAAGTCCTATATATTGCAAAGCAGAAGAACAACAGAAAAGCTCTAAGATCAAGAAAAAAGTGACTGGTGGATAAGCTGGAGGTCAGAGCTTGTCTATACCAGTATTTCTCACCTTTATAGATCCCATTACTTCCACCATGAATTTCTCCTTTGGTAGACACTTCTTCTACGTGTGCTCCATGGTCTGATGTGAAGTAGACGAGTGTATTATTAGCCAATCCCAGCTTATCTAGAACATTTAAGATTTGCCCTGGAGAGGAAAAAAATACTAATTTTAAAATTCAATCTTAACAAAAGAAAGGGAGATGGTTACCCTTCTCAACTGGTTGGTTAATTTCTCAAGGTGGACCGTAGATGCTCTTGTACATTGGATCTTGTCACATGCTGATCACAACATGGGATGTGATGTAATCAAGACTGGCTGTGGCAGGGTTCTTAGCATAGTCACCAAGAAAATTCAGTCATTGACTTCAGTGTCATTTAGAAGCACAGTTGGAGCCTCTGGATATTATGAAGTGATCCTGCAGGGAGACCTGACAACGTATTCTAAAAGCATCAGGCTCAATTGATCATGAGCCACTTGGAGAAAGCTGCTATAAGAAAGAGGCTGGATAGGTGCTCTCACCAGCGGGCAGTGGCCTTGAGATTATAAAGAAGTCTACCATTTTCCCTTATATATGGGAAAACGAAGCCATCAATGTTCCTCTTACATGAACAAAAGATATATAAGTATTTTTGAGTGCCCTCTTTTAATACTTACAGTAGATACTCAAGTCTAAAATTGTCTATCATGAATATCAATAGTCCTCATACTTTCATTTTTCCTGTCCTCTTCATGTTTCCCCAAAACTAACATTATATACCATTCCCAAACAACTTCAAAATAATATTAACAGCAACAACAAGAATAATTGCTACCATCTATTGAGCACTCTCTATGTGCAAATGACTTTATTATGTGTTCCTTTGTTTAGACCACACTGAACCCTATGAGTATATTAGCATTGGCTCTATTGTATAGATAAGAGCAATAATGGTATAATGAGATAAGTGACCTGTTCAAGTTCAGACAGTTAGATAGTGGGAGAACCAGAAAGTAAGAATTAAACCTGATTCTAAGACTCTCAAACCCTGTAGACATAAGTGGATAGACTCAGTGAGAATCACAGAGGAGTAAAAGAGACATTATGAAAAAAAATTGTAGCAATACACACTAACATACTCATGGATGAAATGATATGATGGCTGCTGTCTTCATAACAAGATTGCAGAGGAAGAAGTGAGCAGGGGGTACAGAGTAAACAAGATCAGCCATTAATTAATAATTGTTAAATATGGGCTAAGAGCATATAGGGGTTTAATTGTACCATTTGGTCTATCTCTGTGTTTGTTTACAATTTTCCACAAGAACAAAATATAACAATTGAAATCGGAAGAATGGGCTGAAATATGGATTCTCTATTAGGAAGGCATCGCCAGCTCTCAAATCAAAAGACAATGATGGCTGAACGAGAGGCATACTAATATATAGTTTCCACAGGGATCTACATAGTCATATGCTGTTTAATGTAGCCAGTTCATGCATACAGCTAGTTTTTGGTTGGTATATTAAAATCTGACTCCATTTTTTGGTGTTTGACTGCTAAGAATTCTTAAGTCTTCCTCCTCCCTCTTCCACTTATGCCCCATGAGCTGATAAGAAATCCTGCTTATTCCCTCCTTTACTGCCAGTGGAAGGGTCAAACTATGCAAGTGCCTGCCTGCATGAAAGAAATGCACACCAAAGTCCAACTCTTCACCATAAAAGCAGAATCAATATCTCTCTCTGTCTCTCTCCCTCTCTCATTCACTGGGGTCTCACTCTGTTGCCCAGGATGGAGTGCAGTGGCATGATCACAACTCACCACAACCTTGACCTCCTGGCCTCCGAAGATCCTTCCGCCTCAGCCTCCAAAGTAGCTGGGACAACAGGCACGTGCCACCATGCCTGGGTGATTTTTATTTTTTATTTTTGTAGAGACAAGGTCTCGCTATGTTGCCTAGGCTGGTCTTGAACTCCTGGGCTCAAGAAGTCCTCCTGCTTCAGCCTCCCAAATTGCTGGGATTATAGGTGTCAGACACTGCACCCGGCCTTAGAATCAGTCTTCTTTCAGACTAATTTGGGAGTTATCTTTCTTTCTCCAGAAAGCCTCAAAACCTTGTCATATTCTCTTGGAATGTTCGTGTGTGTGAATATGTGTGCTCACGTGCACACACAGTGTCACTGGTCTCAACATGGGAACTGGATGTTGAGTGGAGTCCATCTAGTCATAATAGAATGACCACAACAATTGATATTCTACAAGGGCACCAGGTATCCTCTGTGGCAGAAAGAATTAAGTATAGGACTCTGAATACATCCTACCCAGCAGGTAGATCATACTCAGTGGAGATAGACATTTCACCCCAGGGTGTACTCTCACCTACTTGGTCCAGAATAGGGGGGAAAGGAGTTAGCTGCCCAAAGAGGTGGCAGAAATAATTTCGGATGCAAAAACAACACCGAAGTCATTTGTTACAAGACATATTTTTACTATTTGAGCGCAAATGCCATGGGCTAGAGTATGTTCAATCTTTCTCAATTTTTAACTCAAATGATAAACGTTCCCAGAACCCACACCATATACATAAATGTCATATTCAGAACCTAGGAATAAGACACCCGAGGGCCATTTTAGCAATTTGTCTCCCATGATAAATCATTATCAGGCAGACATTTATTGTGGTGTTATCTGGTACAGCTAAGCAAACCACCTGTGCGATGGGGCTTGGGGTTATTTGGCTGCGACACTAATTTAAGCCTGATTACTATGAAAATGGTAATTAGCTTAATGAGTTGAAATAGAAGGAAACAATAAGGCAATATAACCCCCACTTATACTTTGAAAGAATAATGCTCTCTTTTACTCATTTAACAACTTTGTGTAAAATAATACAGATTAGGCAGGTAGCAGAGGATTGAAGATTTTACTTCTTTGTATTGTAGTTAGTATTTAGCAAAAACGTATGCAATCATGCATCTTCATCTCAAGTAAAATCCATCTTTCCTATATGTAAAACTATGTTAGCACAAAGAAAATGCTGTGAAGAAATGTCTTAAAAAATGTGACTTCCATAACTTATGTGCACGCAAAAACCTGCAAATATTTATACCGCATCTATTCATAATTGCCAAAACCTTGGAAGCAACCAAGATGTCCTTCAGTAGGTGAATGGATAAACTGCAATACATCCAGACAGTGAAATATTATTCAGGGTTGAAAAGAAATGAGCTATCAAGCCATGAAAAGACATGGAGAGGCCGGGCTCGGTGGCTCAGCCTGTAATCCCGCGCCTTTGGGAGGCTGAGGTGAGTGGATTGCCTGAGCCCGCAGGTTCGAGACCCGCTTGGCGAGACCTCATCTCTACAATAAATCAAAAAATTAGCCGGGCGTGGTAGCGCGTGCCTGTAGTTCCAGCTCCTTGGAAGGCTGAGGCGGAAGGATCTCCGGAGCCCAGCAGGTTGAGGCTGCGGTGGCCAGGAGCGGCCACTGCACTCCAGTCTGGGTGACTGAGTGAGACTCCAACTCAAAAAAAAAAAAAAAAAAAGAAAAGAAAAGACATGGAGAAACCTTAAATAGCATATTTCTAAGTAAAAGAAGCTAATCTAAAAAGGCAACATACTGTATGATTCTGACTATATGACACTCTGGAAAAGACAAAAACTATGGAGACAGTAAAAATAGTAGGTGTCACAGTCTTGGGAGGAAGGAAGAATGAACAGGTAGAGCACGGGGGATTTTTAAGGCAGTGAAACTACTTTGCGTGATACTATAATGGTAGATACAGGTCATTATACATTTGTCTAAACCCATAGAGTGTCCAACACCAAAACTGAATCCCAATGTAAACTATAAACTTCAGTTAATCTCAGTGTGTCAAGATTAGCTCATCAATTGTAACAAACGTACCACACTCAAACAAGATGTAAATAATAAGAAAACTGGGGGCAGTGGAAAGAAGTATGTGAAAACTTTGTACTTTCTACAAAGTTTTTCTGTAAACATAAAACTGCTCAAAATAGTCTCTTAATTTTTAAAAATACCTTTCAAATGCAATTTAACTCCTAGACTTCCTCGTTCATTCATTTAAAACATGTTCATGAAGCACCCAACTTACACAGGCTATGTGCTAAAGGTGGGAGTACCACAGAGTTTCAGGGACAACTCTTATTCCCAAAGCCAAAGTCAGTGACTTTCTATTTACAGCTTCCCCTCTAGGCTACTTCTATCTCCAGACAAATTTACGGCTGCATTTATTATACAGATTTTTCAACTAAAATATCCTGTATCCTTCCCCATCTTTGGATATTTCCTCCAAATTCCAATATTTCAAATTATCACGATAAGATATTCAGTATGTCCCCATCACAGTTTCTTCTTCCTTGCCTAGAGCTACCGTTTTCATTCAAGGTACCCTATCCAACTGGGCTGGGCTTAATACAAGGGAAAGTAGTTGAGGTCATCACGCATATACAAATGATGGAATGTTTGGCTCAAACTGGTGAGAAATGGCCAGACTTCCTTTTAGTCATCTCTTTCCTGAAAGACATACTCTGGATCCCATACTATTTAGGTCTTAAGCCAGAATCTCATTTGTAAAGCCCAGAGCCCATTAAACATTTAATTCTTCACAAGATTGATCCTATAAAGGTCTAACATACGTCTCTCCTAAACATTCCGTACAGAAATCTCCCAAGGGAGCAAATGCTGCTGTATTAGTTTTGCCTTCAGAGCGATATATTGCAAATCAGAGGTCTGCAAATATTATTTTTCAGTAAGGTTCTCAAGGTATAATGATACCAATTTATATAAGGATAGTTTTGAATTACCGATGGTGAGCTGTGGGATAGCTTATAAATGAAATGTTCTATTTCCAAAGCATTCTCACTTTGCTTCCTGAATGAAACAAATACAGAAAATAAAGCATTTCGAGAGTACTTTGTTATTTAACTGGAGACAACAAGAGCATGCTTATCAAAGTGAGGCACCTTGACCAGACCTTTTGCAATTCTGAAGAAGAAAACCTGGAAATGCAAAAATCTGGCTCTTTCTTCTCAAGTGTGGATGTGGGTTGTAGAGGAGGCCTACATTGTAGAGTCATTCCATTTATTCATTCCCCAAACAAGTAGTAAGCCACTATTAAGTTTCAGGCATTGAGCTACACTGTGCAGAAGAGAGGGGGGTTTAATTATGCAGATATAATTCTAGGTCTCAGGTGAGTGAGGTGCTATTGCATGAAACTAAGTGCTCAAGTCCTTGCTTCTAGATCCTGATTTAAGCAGACTTGGTTGGAACCTGAGTCATCGGCTTCTCATGGGGATTCTTTGCCTCTAAGTCAGAGATAATCGTGGATAATAATAGGTAGTTGCCAGGGAGGAATGAATAAGGAACTGTGTGCAAAACACCTAGTCAGAGACTGGCCTCACAGGGAGCACTCAATGCACCTTAGCTTTTGCCATGGATTTAAAACATCAGCTTGCCTAATGGAGTCCTTATTATTTCAGTTAATTTAGCTTTGTCTTTTCTTCTACAAAGTTGGTATACTCATACAAAATATTGAAGGAAAATTCTGTGAAGTAACTATTTACACCTTTGGGGGCAACAGGCTCATTGAATACACACACACACACACACACACACACACACACACACACACACACATACACACACACAGACACATACACATAAACACACAAACCCTTAAGTGACTACCCACCATGAATAATTAAGAAAGCCTTCCCAGCTGGGCTCGGTGGCTCAGCCTGTAATCCCACGCCTTTGGGAGGCTGAGGTGAGTGGACTGCCTGAGCCCACGGGTTCGAGACCCGCCTGGGCAACTTGGCGAGACCTCATCTC
Organism: Tarsius wallacei; assembly: GCA_963574415.1. Taxonomy (NCBI): domain Eukaryota; kingdom Metazoa; phylum Chordata; class Mammalia; order Primates; family Tarsiidae; genus Tarsius; species Tarsius wallacei. The sequence continues at coordinate 14,054 of CAUYQG010247978.1, forward strand.
TACAATAAATAAAAAATTAGCCAGGCATGGTAGCACGCACCTGTAGTTCCAGCTACTTGGAAGGCTGAGGCGGAAGGATCGCCGGAGCCCAGCAGGTCGAGGCTGCGATGGCTGGGAGCGGCCACTGCACTCCAGTCTGGGTGACAGTGATACTCCAACTCAAAAAAAAAAAAAAAAGAAAGCCTTCCCACTTACTCAATATAACTCCAGAAACCCAAGGAAACTCTAAATAGTCCCCCTAAAGCTATTTTAGTGAGCAAGGTTGTCCTTCACCTGTTCAGAAGAGATGGTA
>CAUYQG010247997.1:0-15225 GCA_963574415.1 Tarsius wallacei
AGTGGGCAACACCCTTGGGTCCCCTCCTGCTCTGGGGGATTTTCTGTCCTTTCAATACATCCTGCTTTCTAAAAAAACAAAAAACAAAAAACCAAAAAAAACCTCGATACCAGTAATATAACTGTCTACCAGAATCAAATATAGCACGATTTAAAGAAATGCAATGTAATAATACCTGCAACATATATTATCCACAATATTTGTATTCAAAAGAAAAATTTCTAAAGGAGCAAAAACCAGTGATTCATTAAGAAAAAAAAAAACAATCAATGGAAACATATTTCAAGATGATCCAATATATTAGAATTAGCACAGAAGGAGTTAAAATAGTCATCAATAGGTGCAAGAAGTTAAGGGAAAAGATGACCATTAAGAGTGAAATTGTGAAGAAACTCAGAAGAGAAACTGAAATTATAAAAATGAAATGAATAAATGGAAACCATACAACTTAAAAGTATAATATTTAAAATAAAAAATCACTGGATGTGCAATAACAGTAGAATTAAAAAATGAAGAAGAAAGGGTTGGTAAATTTGAAGACAGATAAGTAGAAACTATCCCAATTCTAGAGGAAAAAATACTTTAAAAATGAACTGCAATGTTTTAGATATATCACAGAAACAAAGAACAGAGTACCATATGTTCTCACTCATAAGCAGACCTTGAACAATTATCATAATATTATAAAAAAGGGATTGGCAGTAGTGGGAAATTGCCGGGGAGGGGGGGGCGGTGGGATTGGCAGTTGAGGCAAACTGCTAGGGGAAGGAGAGGCACACTTCATTAACAAGGGTACCTGCATAATCAACATTTGTGCATCTAACCCTGAATTGTACACCACATCTTTTAAAAAATGAACTGCTTCAGTCATCTGTGTGTTAGTATTAAGGTCTTATTTGAAATAATAGAAAAAGAGAGACAGAAAAATTCTTTTAAAAATAATGGCTGAAGATTTCCAACTTTGATGAAAATTATTGACCTTTGAACTCAAGACGCTTAGTGAACGCAGAGTAAAATAAATACAAAGACAAAGAAATCAAGCGATCCACATAAAAATGGAACTATTGAAAACCAAAGATAACGAAAAAATGTAAAATCACACAGAAAACATTTGCCCATTGCATACAGGGGCAGGGATATGATTCGCTTCTAATTCTTCATTGAAAAAAACTCTATACAGAAGACCGTAGAATGGCATTTTTTAAAATGCTAAAAGGAAACGTGTCAACTTAGAATTTTATATTCATCAAAAACGTATTTTAGAATTGAAAGTGACATAAAAACATTTCCAGATAAATAAGAAATGAGATAATTCTTCACTAAAATATCTGTACTATAAGAAACACTGAAGGGAGTTTTTTGGGATGATGAAAAATCATACCAAATGAAAACTCAGATCTTCAGGAATGAAAAGCCATGAAAATGATAAGTCTATGGGTAAATACGGATTTTAAAAAATTAAAAAAGCATAAGTAAAAAAATCATTTTTAAAAATTTTCTTATTTTTTAAAAAAAACAGTTTATTAAAGTAAAAATAAAAACTTGTATTTAAGGGGAACTATGTATACACACTAATATACAAACAATAATACACACCAATAAATGTATGTTTTATATGTGCTAATATATATTCACTATGTAGACTATATAGGTATTTTGTATACATATATTATATATTGATGCATTGCATATGTATTGCATACATATTTCCTATTTATGTATTATGTGTATTTCATATATACATATAGACACCCATACCTGTACCTCAAAGAAATAAAAGGACATAAATAAAAATATGCTTTTACAAAATTCTTACGTTTCAAGAAATTGTAACTCTAAGTACACTATGTTCATTTAAGAACTTATATTGCAATCTTTAGAGAACCTCCAAAAATAATGAAAATAAATATAACACAAAACCCAGTGACACCAATAAAAGGGAATATTGGGAACAACAAAACAAAACAAAACAAAACAAAACAAAAAACCCTTACCCTAACAGAAGGCAAGAAAACCAAAAGAGTAATGAAAATAGATGGGTCAAATAACAAGATGTATCCTTATACCTACCTACATATGTACATAGCTTAGGTTTAAGTGGTCTAAACACTCCAAATAAAATATAGTAATTGCTAGACTTATTAAAAAAAAAACACAAGAATCAACCATTTGCTGTCTATGAGCAACTCTGTATAAATATGAAGACAGAGATAAGTTGAAAATAAAAGAGTAGGAAAAGATATACCATAAAAACATTAAGCCAAAGGAAACACTTGTTGCTGTGTTACTATCGGATTAAGTAAACATCAGTCTCAGGGATATTACCAGAAGTAAAATGAACATTTCATAATAATAAGAATGTCAACTCATAGGAGGAAATAGCAATCCTAAAGCTGTATGCACCCAATAACAGTGCTTCGAATACATGAAGGAAAAAAGTGACAAAATTAAAGGGAGGCACGGAAAAATCATCAATCCTAATTTGGAAAGGTAACATATTTCTTATAGCGATTCACAGGGCAAATAACAATTATAAAATCAGTACGGATATGGAAGATTTTAAATTTTTATCAACCTAATTTAACTTGCCACTAATGGACTACTATACCAACAGTGAAATACACATGAAACACATTATTTTCAAGTATGCATAGAATGTTCACCAAAACTGACCATATGCTGAACTGTAAAATAAGTCTTAATTAAACATGAACAACTGAAACTTTTCAGAGCTTTGATAACAATTGAATTAAATTAGAAGTAGCAATAAAATATCTAGAAATAATCAAATAGAAATTGAGTATAACTTTTATATAACAGAAAGTCAATTAAAATACAAAGTAAGTTATAAAATATTTTAGTCTGAATGATAATAAAAACAAAACACATCCAAATTTGTGAGATGTGACTAGAGCATGCTAGATGCATATTTAGACTTTGTTTACTTTGTGGGAAAGAAAGGTTTAAAACTTAATCTTATTTTTCACCTTAAGAAGTTAGAAAGAGAAGATCAAAATAAAATGAAATTAAATAGAAGGAAGAAAATTATAAACACAAGGGTAGACATTAATACTAAAAAGACAAAAATAGAAAAAAGTTGACAAAGCCCAAAGTTACCCCTATGATGACATCTTGAGAAAAATAGAGAGAAACTACACATCAGAAATATTGAGAATGAAAGAGGATAAATAAATCAATGTATAGAACTGTGAAAATAAATTCGATACAACTTTCATAGAAATTAAAAATCGGAGTAGCAGGATATCTACCAAAGACATTGAATTCTTAATTTATTATCTTCCCATGAAGACTACTGCAAGTATGAATGGATTCACTGGTGAATTAAAGAGTAGCAGAAAGAACCCCTGCTTTTGAGTCAGGAAGACATGAGTTCAAGTACAGGGTCCACTTTTAGCCAAATGAACAATTCACTTAATTTCAGAACTTCATGGGATTATTTTGACAATTAAGCAAAATAATGTACAAAAAGTGGATAGCATATAAGGAACTGTCTGGCAGATAATAGGTTTCAAGTATTAGTTTAATTTCCTCACCTCCTTTATCCAGGCACAAACGTTACCACCTCCAGCTGGTAAATGGATATCAGCATGAAAACATTAAGAAGTAGTGGTTAAGGGCACAGTTTCTAGAATTAGCTCTTTGAGTTGATGTCCCGGGAGGGACAAATTCTATTTAATCTTTCGGTGCTTTCTGTGTAAAATGTTGAATTAGCCTATAAGGTTGTTGGGACAAATTAGGTAATCTGCATAAAATATTTAGCATGGGGGCAGAGCATACAGTCAGTGCTCAAGAGATGTTTGCTATAATTATATGGAGTGACCATCTGCAGATGTGGCATAGCATCTCACTTTGATCGTGGGGGAGAGGAAATATGTGTTTAGGACCTCAGGGGACTGTAGGTATGAGTCATGGAGACGTCTCAACTCTTCAAGGCCACGCTCTTTTTGTCCCCAGTGTCAATTGGAACCTGGTGCACATACCTCATGGAACACAGAACAACAGGGTCATTCTGCTTAGCCCATGAGACAGCTGAATTATGAATGTTTCTCATGTCCTCCTCCGTGGGTCAGGATAAATTACACTCCATTCTTCCTTATTATTTTCATGGGGTCAGTCTGTGACATGGCCTTCTAAAACCTTATGGTGTTGAAACGTTAAGACAAATAACAGATGTGGGGAAGGTCCAAAATCAACCAGAAGCCTGTGTTCTCTGTCTGCCTTCTTGACCATGCTGAGAGGAAAAACTATTTGTAGAATATTTCTTTATTGTCTCTATGTGATGATGAATTTGCTAGTCTTGAGGGCAGAAATATGAACAGGTATGTTATCTCTGAGTGGGTCTTTATATAAACAAAAAGAGACCCACTGAATATCCAAAAATCAAAGAAAAATTTAGTTGCACTTCCCACCACTCAGAAAGGGGTAAATAAGAGGATTTCTAGCTCAGTGGGAAGTAGTAATTCTCAGCACTTTGGGCAGAAAAGTAAAAAAGCTGCCAGTGAAGGTGGGATGTGTCTGCATTTTGGGTTCCTGAGAAGGACTGGGTTCTCCTTCTCTGGTATGGGGAGGGTCATTCATTCAGCCAGTAGTACCCAGTAGGCAGTTCCACAACAGCACAAATCAGAGGGAGGGTGTGAAGACTTTTTCTTTGATGGTATGAATTTATGTAGTCATAGCTTTTATGGAGAGGGGCTGAGCATTCATAGGTTAGCCTGCAAAAGCACAAGTAACTCACTTATGCTTTCTAACGGTCTCTCTTAAAGTCCATTATCTGTATAATTCAGACCTAGCATTTGGATCTGGTAATATGCCTGAGTTTTAGTAGTGAATACTCAATAATTGAGCATTCCTTTAATTTTGCCCACAAGACATACTAGCTCAGAGGATGTACTTTCTATTCTTCCCGTTCCATTTCCAGGAAGACGGTTTACTGGTGAGGTCCTGAGGAAGAAGCTGGGGGCGAGGGGGCAGGGGGCGGGGAGAAGGAAGGTCTTAATGGCCTTTTAGAACAAGTTAGACACTATGGTCTTCTTAGGAATCTTCTGATTCTTAACAAGTGAGATCAGCTTTAACTAGAAGAACTGGAGAAGGGGGCATTTGTGTAATAAGGCTGTAGGGTATATATCAAGGTTCTCAGGGGCAGAGAGGGACCCGTCATTAGACTTGAATCTGAATTTGTCAGGATTTTTCTCCATCTATTGTCTTTCACCTTTCTATGTATCTAGTCCATCTTTCCTTTTTCCTGTTGTCAGCTCACATGACTAAAAATGTCCACCCATAAGTCTGTCCTGGAGACGAGGCAGCCTGAAGCTGAAATGTCTTAGTATATATTCTGTATTCTCAGGAAAGAGACTTTAGCCTTTGTTGGGCTCTATACCACCGATGGTCTAATCTGTCTCAGCCAGATGGATGTTATTGCCAGATGGATGGAGGGTTATGAGGTAGACAGCTCTTAGAAGAGGTCATAAGCATATAGCCCAATGGATAGCTATTTTATCAGTCATTCTAATGGTTCAGATGACCCTCCCCTTCTTTGGAAATGCCAGAAAGGGTTGAGAGAGGATCCAAGTATCTCAGCAAAGCATCTGGGATGCAAGTTCTTAAGAGGCTAATGAAAGATGCAACTAAGATGGGGGCCTCAGGACTTGGCCTTGTGGCCTGGATAATTCATGTATGGCGTCAGAACATTCCATCAATTAGTCCTTTGTGATGTGCCCTTCTTTCTGCTCTCTTTGCTATAACCTTCTTTAAAGTCCTCATCCTCTCCTACCTCAACTGCTCAATAGCCCAACTAGTTGGCCCTTTTCTCTTATGGACTTCATCTCCTCACTCCAGTCCATTTCCTGTAATGCTGTCAGAGATTTAGATTCCTTAAATTCAAACCTGGTGGTGAAAATGTTCTTCCTGAAAATGCTAATGTCTCCACTAGCCCTAAGAAATCTATAGGCTCCATTCTGCTACTCAAGATGCCAGCTGATGGTTTTGGTCTTACTTTCCATCAAGCTTCTCCTCAGCATGCACATCAACCAGAAGGTCCGTACTGTGTTTGTTCAACTCAACCAGTGGGAAAGGCAACACAGCCAACCGCCTGAAATAAGCCTCTGCTCCACCACTAACCAGCTTTGTTGCAGTGGGCAAGTTATTCGTCCTTTGAGTCTTCAGTTTCTGCCTCTGTGAAATATAAAAATAAAACCCACACATAAGTTTGTGGGAAGAACAAAATGAAATAGCTTATATGAAACACTTTAAATGTACTCCAGCATGGACTACAAAGTGAGACCCCATCTCTAAAATAATTAATAATAATAATAAATTGTTTTAAATGATGCCTGGAATGTGGGGAGTATGCAGTATATATTACTTATTATTGTCATCATCATCATCACCTCCACCAATAAAATTAACACCATGATCAAACAAATAAGCCACAATTTTTATTTCTAAGCTTTAAACTCTCTTAAATTCCCAATTTCACTGTCTCATCCACTTCTTTAAAGCCAAGTTGAACACACTTCTTTAATAAGTGGCCAAAAGGAAGATGGGAACTTGAAAACAATGAATAAAATGCTGCCTCATTAATGAGCCCTTAACGATGCCTCCCACAGAGGCCTCTATAAGATAGGAATAAATGATTCTCAGAAGTAATGTCTCTTTCTCCCAGAGTAGGAAGGACATTCCAGACCTTAGCCTTGGGATACCCACACAGGAACCCAAAAGCAGAGGGCATGGACCCAAGACAGCTGCCATCAGGTCCCTGAAGAGGTGGTTTGAACTGTAGCCCCCAGCTTGGCTCCACTGACCTGTCACTGGGAAGGATGTGGCAACCCCGTAATTCATTACCAGTTGGAAATAGAACATCATTGCAGAGATAAGGGCAACAATGCCTTTCTATCCAGTGATAAATTACTAACAGTCGCATTATTTTCCCTTATTTATATATGGGTCTCTTTATTGAATTTAGTGGGAGATAAATAAACGATCTGCCAAGCGTCTGGTTAATATTACTTCTCAGGGGCTCTTTTTAGGCCCAACCAGACTCCTACTGATAACATCTGTAAGCTTTTCAGGAGGGAGAGACATAACATTTGTTTCTGACAAGAACCCTCTGTTTGCCTTATCTGTTTCATTTGAGAGGCCATCAACCCCTCGCTTCTTTGGTTAAAATGAACTCTTTCCAACCAAGGAAGAGTTCTTGAACTTGACTCATACCATACAGTGTGACTGGGTGCCCCGACTGCAAATCTGAAGACCTCTGTTATGCACAGCCAGACTTAATACTTCCTGCTGGCCATCTGGAGACAGTGAGGAACAGGGTGCTGAATTTCTCCACTTAAAATATATTAATAATTTCAGTTTTCTAGCTGAATATTCCTTCCTGATCTGAATGTAGAGTCTTTTTCATTTAATCACAATGTTTTTTTTTTTAAATGCAGGGAGATGTTGATATACACTGATTTAGAAATACACAGCTGGTCTATGGCAATGAAGGTGAACCCTAAACCGCAATTAAAATAACAATAATAACTCTAAGCTTCCACTAACCTGCTGGAATAGGAACTCAGATACCCGATTTCTTTTCAAGACCCACCCTTCTAATGCTTTGGCTCTTAAGGCACCAAATTGAAGGCATATGATTACATGTGCCTGAGGAACTTCTATTCCTTCTTTTTAGAAGAAAAGAAGTTAGAGGTAAAAGCCTCTGAAAACTTTTCTCTGATCTTAGATCTGTGTCTCCACATTGCCAGTTGCTCTGCCTGAGGCCCCAGGATGTTGGCACACATCACACTGCATTGCTGTATTTACGTCGCTCTTTACCATTCTAGACAGCACATTCCTAGGGGACACACTCAGCATTGCGTTTTCCCTGCACTTGCATGGTTCAGTAGAGGGTTAGGTGTGGAGTAGGTGCTTAGTAAACACTTCTAGTTTAGGTGTCTTTATTATAAAGGTCAATGTGACAGTGTTTCTTTCTTGAGTGCTGATCTCAGATCTTTCCAGTCCCTGGTATTAGCTATTATTGGAGGAATGTGCCCCTCCTATGCCCGATGGTAACTTCCATGACAGTAGAAATTGTGTCTCTACGTACACACAGTTTCCCTTCAAGGTCTAGCGCTGGCATTCAGGTGGAACTTAACATATGTTTACCGACTGAACGAATGAAAGGCATTAGGGCTTTGGGTTCAAGGCCTGTGCATGCAGGGGAAATGTCACGGTGCTGCACAGAAAACTGCCCATCTGAGGCAGGCCTGGTTTAAATTTCACCTATAACACAGCTCTTGACAGCGGATATTTGGGGAGGGGAGCTTAACTTCTCCATGCCTCAATTTTATCATCTATAAAATGAGAGAAAAATCTCAGGAATGATGATAAGAATAAAGAACCAATGGATCTGAAAGCTCCTACTTCACTTTGAGGCCCTGTTTGATGTTAGTGACTCTCTATGAGTCATGTCCTAGCCCTGGCCACTCACCTGGGACAGGTGAGAAATGGGTCCAAGTAAGACTCAAGAAGAGATCCTAGATCTGTGTGACCCTCAGATCGTGTGGTCTGTGGTACGCAAATGAGAGACCTGGCAAAAAGGAAAACCTGGCTAAAAGGTGTGTTGCTGTGGCAACAAGGCAGGTCCCTGGTCTCTTCAGCTCTGCACTTTCCCCTGCAGGAGGTCTTGAACCTGCTGTCATTGTTCTGACCATGTCTCTTCCTTGAAACTCACCTCAACTCATTCTATGTGGCTCATTATCTCTCTCTCTCTCTCTCTCTCTCTGCCCTCCCACCCTTCATCCTCTGATTAAGCCAGGCCTCAATTTCCTGCTGGGATTGGGAACACCAAGAAAACCTCTTTAAACAAAAGTGGAGTGGAAGAATTTGGGATTCTGAAAACTATTGATGTAGCAACAGGCTCTGCATCACCCCCACCCAATCAGTGTGCTGAATATTTTCTAAACCTTTCTCTGTGTGCTGCACCCAGCACACCCTCTCTAAAATGCCGCCATCCATCTATGGGCACATTCATTGCCTTGCTCTGAAATCCCTGAAGGCACTCTAGCTAATGAGCTAACTTCTGGCTAAAATTCAGTTTAAACTCTGAAATCAGTTTGAGTTATAGTGGTTCTGTTCTTTATTTTGGCATTTCTGTAACTCAAACATTTTATTTGTCTAAAAAGACAAATGTGAAAAAATATCTTTTCATTCTCCCAGCTGGCTAAGTTTTGTCACTTAGCCTTCTCAAAGCAAACGTTAGCTTTAAGAGGCAAAGAAATTCATTCCATGTCTGTCTGTCTGTCTCTTTCACAGACATACAAACATCCACACATACATTCAATAAGTATAAGATGCTTTAAATCTAAAACAAACAAAAGTAGACATGACTTTTTTTCTCTCAGTACTTAAGATCTACTAGAAAAAGCAGACTATAATCATTTAGTCACCGAAATAATTTAAGATAAGTGTTCTCAAGTAGAAACATGTCATTTTATTGGGGTCACATAAGGAGTCTCTGTGGAGTGACATATTAGCTGTGACCTAAAGAATGAATAGGAATTGACTAGACAAAAAGTGGTTTCCAGGCAGAGGGAACAGCATATGTAAAGATCCTATGATTTGAGGAAGCTCAAATCATAGACTCTTAGACTATCAAAGTACCTGAAGATCCTCTCATCTAATTCCTTGATTTTACTGATGAAGGAAATGAGGCTGAGGGGAAAATGCCTTGTTGTATGTCCCTCAGCGAGTTTGGAAGATGTTCCACCAAGCTTCACCTTGACTCCTTCTTTAGCATCCACTGAGTAGGCAACCGAGCGAGACCCTACCATCAGGCTGAGGAAAAGGATGATGAGGCAGGAGGTCTCTATGCTCTGAGTCACAAGTGCTCAGAGACACCAATCAAGTCTAAAAGATGCTTATCTGTCCACATGGAATCCTATCTAAGCTCAACTTTTTACCTCTTCTTATTTAAATTCCTTCCTAGATTGGTGTCAGAAGTAGGGTGCTTCGGATGAAAACAATGCTACCTATTGCATCATGATTAAAGTGGAATCACTGAAATTTAGGGGAAAAAGATCAATGGCAAGTGGGAGGAACTAATAGTCCTTATGCCACCTCTACTGGATACATATGCCTCTGCTTCAAAACACATAGGCACCTGCCATTATGGATTATGGTAAATGCATTTGAGGAAAAGGAGGGGATGTCAGAGTAGCAAAAAGATGAGGCTGAATGTTAGACTTTTTCCCAAAAGACACTGAATGCAATTGAACTATCATAACGGTCCAACCACAGCTGTCTCTTGAATCCTTGCTGACCTCTTGATTGGTCTTTGACTCTCATTCTTGTCTTTTACACTCTTTTTTTTTTTTAGTTGGAGTCTCACTGTTGCCCAGACTGGAGTGCAGTGGCTGCTCCTGGCCACCGCAGCCTCGACCTGCTGGGCTCCAGCGAACCTTCCGCCTCAGCCTTCCAAGTAGCTGGAACTACAGGCGTGCGCTACCACGTCCAGCTAATTTTTGATTTATTGTAGCAATGAGGTCTCACCAAGTTGCCCAGGTGGGTCTCGAACCCGCGGTCTCAGGCAATCCACTCACCTCAGCCTCCCAAAGGCGTGGGATTACATGCTGAGCCACCGAGCCCGGCTCTTTTATACTCTTATCTTCCTCCCAGCAGCCAGAATGTCTCTTAAAAATATTAACCAAATGGGTACAAATACCTGGGACACACTAAACTTAGGATATCCTATGATTTAGCAGCTTCATTCATGAGTACATACCCAAGAGATAGAAGCACCTATTTCTATCAAGACCCATATGTACATGTTTATAACCTCATTATTCATGATAGTCTTAAATCAGAAACAACTCAAATGTCTATCAACAGAAGAATGGACAAATAATTGTGATACATTCATACTGTAGAATACAAAACAAAAAACATACACAAAAGAAAACTACTGATACACACAAATAGATGATTCATCAAGACATAATGTTAAGTGAAAAAAGCCAGGCATAAAAGAATGTTTACTGTATGACCCTAATAATCTATAAGGAAGGAGGTCAAAATAGTGGTTTCATTAAAGAGTCAAGTATAAGATGGAAGGAGGCATGAGGATCTTTCTGGGATACTGAAAATGTTCTATATTTTAATGTGAGTAATGGTTTTATATACATAGATAGATAGAAAGAATACAGATAAGAGATATATGTAGATAAGAGAACAGGTAGATAGATACATTGGAGCGGATAGAGTCAGGTATCTTAAATTAGAGATACATATGTACTCTTGTTTGTGTACTTTAATGAATATAAATTATATTTAAATTTATATATAGGCATATATGTGTATATATACATATATATGATATATATATGATATATATATGATACACCAGGTCATGTCAGTGGTTTGCTCAAACTCTCCAGTGGCTTACCATCACACTTAGCATAGAATCCACACATTTTATGTTGGCTGCATCAGTCAGGACAGGCTAGGTTATGCTGCAATTAAACAAAAAAAGCCTCTCAGTATCTAACTATAAAAATGATTTATTTTTCATAGGGTGTTTATTGTTAGTTGCTGTGCTTTATGTTGCCTTCACTCTTGGATCTTGGACTGATAGTGCCTGCTTCTAACCGGTGCACTGCCAATTTTATGGCAGAAAAAAAGCAAAAAAAAGCCAAAAAAAAAATTGCAACCCAGTTTTTAAAGCTTCTGCTTTAAAATCTACTCTTACCGTAATAGCAAAATATAGTCAAATGTCCACATCTAAATTTTGAAAGATAGCATCCCAGGGAAGTCAGTGATATTTTGAACCAAGATCTATTCTGCCACTGTGACCAACCGTGGTATCATGGCATGGTCTGAGCCTTTTACCATGTCTACATGCCCAATACTACCTCCCTTGTGACCCAGATCACAAGTACTCTTAAAAAAAGGTCCAGTTTATTCCCACCTAACTGTTCTTCTTGTAGCACCTTTTTTTTCTGATCCGTGTATGATTCTTTCTAAGACTACTTTTAGATATCTTCTCAAGTAGTTGATCTTCAGAGTGATCTTCCCTGATACCTTTTAAAAGTTGTATGTTCTTACTTCCAAACCTAACATCCTATCTAATGCTAAGTTATTTATTTAACTCCTTTATTCAAGTGTAAGTCTCATGAGAGCAGGAATTTTGTTCAATTTGTTTTCATCCAAGAGAGCGCTAAGAAATAATAGAGACTCCACATATATTTGTAGAGTGGGTTGAGTGAAAGGATTTAAATCAATGTGTAATGTAGTCATCGTTGCATTTCCAGAAAAAAAAGGAAAAAGAAATAGATACACTTCTTGTTGGCAGTAGTTGCAAAATGTTTGTGCAGTATTTAATATACAGCACTATACTCTCTGGCCAAAGTTATTTACATTTATCCCATAAGCAAATTATACCCAGCTCCTCTAAAGAACTTTTTAAACCTCATTCAATTAGAGTTTTAGGTTCAAAGTCAAGCATCTCATGATCAGCATCTTGTTCAGTGACAGATGAAACATCTAGGATGTGGCTCCTTGGCTGTGGGTCTTCTTGACCCAGAGAAATATGAACAAAAATGACTAGTTATATGCTTACCTCATACCCAATGTATAATGATGAGGCAGGCACAGGATAACAGCAAAATGTTGTTCAAAAAACAATGTTCAAAATGGGGGTGAAATTCAAGCTAGTGGTTTGAAATGCAGCCAGGTGCCTGCCCTAATTCTTCCAATTCTAGGAACTGATAATTATATTTAAGCTTTCTTTATTCTCTCTAGGAGTGGTTCCATAGTTCATTGTTCCTCTTTAGTTCTGGGTTCTTATCCTCTGAAAACTTTTTATTTTTCTATAACACATATTCTATTGCATCTATGCAGCTTTCTTAATGTATCTTTAGTCTTAGTGAATCTAGAGACCTCTTTTCATTTTGAATTGTCTTAATCTGCCAATGTTGTCACTAATATAATGCTCTTAAAATTTTGTGGGTTTCCTAAAATCTGATGGTTTACTCCGAGCTACAACAATTGAATCTTTAACTCCTTTTTGGTATAAACCATGTATACTTTGGACTATATGTGGGTCTAATGCAAGATAGCACTCTTAAAATTCTTAAAATCTTTTTTTTCTAATGGAGTAGATTATAATTTGCAACCTTAATTTTTCAGAGACCTTAACTGAGAATCTTATAGATACAAGTTTGATTTGAACTTGAATCCAGGGCTTACTTCATGAATTATAGAATTATTTTTCAGCAGCTGGGGAGATTGAGAATTAATGATAGTTTTATTCATTTTTTAACTCAGCAGGTACTTCCATATATTTTTTCAATGCTACTTGCAGATTAAATAGTTCCTCCTTTACCCCTCTCTGTTTTGTATCTTATCATACACTGCTAGAAAAGTTAATTGATGTTTTTAAGCTTCTGTTGTGAGAGCCTTCTAGCTAGTTTATTAGGATATTTTCTATCTTTCAAGTTATTGTGCGTGACCTTTTGCCAATATTTCTATCACAATATGTTATCCTTCTCTGAGCCTCCAATAGTCATTATTTCCCCAGTTTCTGCTTGCCATCTTGTCACAAAGCCAATGTCACAAGCTTTAAACTTTGTTATGGGTACATTCCACTTCTGGTACTAATTTATGTGTCACTTATTTATAACAAACTACCACATATATTTTTTTGGTTTGAAACATGAATTTATTACATTTTAAAGATGCTGTATGTTGGCTTGGCTCAGCTAGGTGGTTCTTCTGCTATCACTTGGGGTTAGTTATATGGATGCAGTTATCCATCAGCTTCTCTGGGGTTGGAGAATCTCCGATGGTGTTAATTACAAGTCTGTGCCCTGGGAGGTGGCTAGTGAACTGCTGAGTTGTTGACTGAATTCCTCTCTTCATGCTGTTTCTCTTACTTCAGTAGTCTAGACCTGTCTTTCATATATGGTGGCTGAGCAGAACCTGCAAAGCTCCTTATTTTTTCGGCTTGCTCAAAAACCTCGCCTAGCCTCAAAAGCCACACAGTGTTACTTATGCTGCACTCTGTTGGCCAAAGCATGTCACAAAGGCCAACCCGGATTCAGGAGTGGGGAAATAATTTCTACATCTTGATGAGAGGGGGGGAACAAAATCACCTTGGAAAAGACCATGGACAAAAAGGGGCATGATTCATCGAGAACTTGTATTGTTATACTACTTTACACTAGTTAAAATGTGAGGGACAGATTTTAGTGTCAGAGTAGAAAAAAAAGAAACCAGAGTAGAAAAAAATATATGTGGTAGTTTGTTATTATTGCTTATTTTCAAGGCAAGAGATATTGACGCTAGAGTGTAGATGAAGAAGTGGATAGATAAAAATATTTATATCTAAGTATCTTCAACGCCAGTCTTCTTCACTTCATATTTCACATGGCTACCAGCATTATTCTTTTAAATCAAACTGGGAACGTGACATACCCTTTATTCCATTCCTTTATGAATTTCTAGTTCTCCATGTTTAATTTTTTCTGCCTCATTCTGAGCTTTAATGCTGTCTATACAACGTGCCTTTAGTTCAGGTTTCTAGCCTCGTTTCCTCTGAATGCTACTAATAACAGACCTTAAAAATCACTCCGGACAATTTTGGGGAGTCAGGGAACACAAAATCTCCATCTTTCCTTATATTTATACTATTCTCTGGACTAACATATCGTCTCTGGAATTTTAAAGCCATGATCTTTTAATGTCCACTCAATAATCACTTGCTATAAGAAATATTCCCAGAACCCCAGAGTTAAAATAAATCACCCCTTTAAATTTACACCCAGAATAACTTGGTTGTGGCACCATTTAGCTTATCCTAGCCTCCACAGTTTCCAGATCTATATAAAGTATTATCTTAGTCAGTTCAGGCTACTATAATAGAATACCACACACCAGTGTCTTAAACAACAAACATTTGTCTCACAGTTCTGTGAGATTGGAGGTTCAACATCAAGGCACCAGAAGATTTAGTTCTGGTGAGGGTTCTTTTTGTGGTTTGTAGATGGCTGTCTTCTTGTTGTATTATTCATGGTTGGGGGGTGGAGAAAGATAGAAGGGGGGAGAGAGAGAGAGAGAGAGAGAGAGAGAGAGAGAGAGAGAGAGAGAGAGAGAGAGAGAGAGAGACACTCTCTCTTCTCTATTTTATTATATATATATAACAGTACACAAGAGAAACACACAAAAACC
>CAUYQG010248009.1:0-10291 GCA_963574415.1 Tarsius wallacei
AGGTTGGACTTAGGAACACACTCTCGGACAGAACTTGTTCGTATGTAGGGGACTGCCTGTATAAGGGATGCAAGAGTGGAGAAGCCAAGCAGAGATGAGCAACAACAGGAAATACTAAGGCCGGATGGCCAGAAGGAAGAGAGGAGGGTGAGAATGAAGCCCAGGGTTTGGCTTCACAGGGCAGACGCTGGAGCCGTTCACAGAGACACTGCTCAAGGCAGAAAAAGAAGGAGGAAAGGACCACGCTTCTCCCTTCTCCCACTCGAATCTTCCAGGCTTCCATGCTACATCAAAGGTCTGTGGCCCCGTTAGATACATTTGATGCAATGGTGGCGGTAAAGGCAGAGGCTGCATGAACTGGAGCCTGTGTATACACAGAGATTTAGAGAGAAGCGGTGGCTCGTGCCTGTAATCCCAGCACTGGGAGGCCGAGGTGGGAGGATTGCTTGAGCCCAGGAGTTGGAGACCAGCTTAGGCAACATAGTGAGACCTCGTCTCTGCAATAAATCGGAAAATTAGCCAGGCATGGTAGTGTGTGCCTGTAGTCCCAGCTACTCGGAAGGCTAAGGCGGAAGAATCGCCTGGGCCCAGGAGGTCGAGACTGTGGTAACCATGATCGTGCCACTGCCCTTCAGCCTGGGCAAGGGAGTGAGACCCTGACTCAAAAGAAAGAAAAAAGAAAAAAGAATCCAGATTTGATGATGGATGGCTGGCAGGATTTTTATATCATTACATAAAGCCATTTATTTCCTTAGGAATGAGACTTTTGATACCATGAAGCTGAAATAATGCTTATTCTCTTGGGGGCTCTCTAGCCTTCTGGGAACATCCAAATTTAATAAAACTTGAACACAACCTAGTTATAAGAGAACGTTTCCCATAGCAGTGCATGATTGGGTAGCAAAGCATATATAATTTTTAAAAAACCACTCTGGGATAATTACTAGCTACTTCTTAAATTTTAAAATTCTTAACTCTATTAAGAACTGTAATTTGTAAAATAAAAGAAGTATTAGGCCATGTGCCTGTAATCCCAGCACTCTGAAAGGCAGAGGTGAGAGGATTGCCTAAGTCCAGGGGTTTAAGACCAGCCTGGGCAACTTGGCGAGACCTCGTCTCTACAGTACATCAAAAAATTAGTCAGGTATGGTGGGACAGGCCTGTAGTTCCAAATATTTGGAAGACTGAGGCGGAAGGATCGCTTGAGCCCAGCAGGTTAAGGCCATGGTGGGTTTGTGCATGCCACTGCAATCTAGCCTTGGCGACAAGGTGTTTCAATCCGACTTAAAAAAAAAAAAAAAAAAAAGGATCAGGTGCAGTGGCTCAGCCCTGTAATCCCAGCACTTTGGAAGGCTGAGGCAGGAAGGTTGCCTGAGCCCAGGAGTTTGAGACCAATCTGGACAACATAGCGAGACCTCGTCTCTACAAAAAATTCTTAATAATTAGCTGAGTATGGTGGCATGTGCCTGTAGTTCCAGCAACCCAGTAAGCTGAGGTGGAGAGACCAACTAAACCCAGGTGGTCAATGCTGCGGTAGCCGTGAATTTGCCTCTGCACTCCAGCCTGGGTGACAGAGTAAGACTCTGACTCAAAAAAATAAAAAATAGAAAAACAACAACAAAGAATTATTAGCTGCTATAGTTTGGTCAACAATGGAAAATCCATATGATAGAAGTGGACAGAGAACAGTTACCAGCTGTGTCCTATAAAGAAAGAAGGAAGCCAGGTGTGGTGGTGCACTCCTGTGGTCCCAGCTACTTGGGAAGCTGAGGCAGAGGATGGTTTGAGCCCAGGATTTTGAGGCTGTGGTGCACTATGATTATGCCTGTGCATAACCACTGCACTCCTGTTTGGGCAACACAGTGAGACCCCACTGAGAGAGAGAGAGAGAAGGTACCTAGTAGACAAAAAAATATTTATTGAACAAATCACACACACCTCAAATCATTAATGAACAGGAAAAAGCAAAAGGAATAAATAGACTCTCTTAAGCTGGACTTTGAAGAATGGCAGGGCATGGTGCAGGCAAGAGCAGGGTGAGATTTAGGAAGACCCAAGAGCGTACAGTGGAGAGAGTGAAAGGCAGCCAGATGAGGTTAGAGCAGGTGTGAAACGAGGCTGGCCTGGTAGGTCAAATTAAGCAGTTTCAACTTCATTTTTTTTTTCATTTTTTTTTTTTTGAGTCAGAGTCTCACTCCGTCGCCCAGGCTGAAGGGCAGTGGCACACTCATGGCTACCGCAGCATCGACCTGCTGCGTTCCAGCAATCCTTCTGCCTCAGCCTTCCAAGTAGCCAGAATCACAGGCGCACGCTACCATGCCCGGCTAATTTGTTTGATGTATTGTAGAGTTGAGGTCTCACCAAGTTGCCCGGGCTGGTCTCGAACCCGCGGGCTCAGGCAATCCATTAGCCCACTGAACCTGCGGGCTCAGGCAATCCCAAAGTGCTGGAATTACAGGCTGAGCCACTGAGCCCGGACTTCTTTTTTTTTTGAAGAAGAAGGGAAGGGTGGGAGGATGTAGAAGTCTTTTAAGCTGAGAAGTGACGCGATCAGAACTGTGCTTTGCAAGTTCTTTCCATGTACAAGTTCCATAAATATTTGTCAAATTGAATCTTTAAAAGATGTTAATGGAACAGCAGCTAAAAATTCTGAATATAATTACAGCACTTTAGGTTGGGAAAGCGTTCGTGCTAGGTATGGTTAAGACCTATTGTTGGTTTCCTAGCAACCATGCATCCTTTCCATGGAGAAATCTGAAGGGTCATTTGAACATCTCCACTTGGGACTCACTCTAAGGACAATAGGAGGCATTTATCTAACGTGTTCCCTCAACTTCCAGAGAATGCTAGTCACGTTCAGAAGGGATGGTTGGGTTTTGGGTGGGGGTAGGACTGTACTTGTGCAGAGAGGGCTGGAGGGTACAGGAAGGGAAACTTAGTGAAGCAGTCTCCATCATGCACATTTGTGTCACAATGAGATCTTTGCAGAAAACCTAAGCACAAAGGAGTTTGCAGAGAGGATCAGATGATATGTGAGGCAGGAGACTGTCAGGTAAGCTTCACGATGAGGTCTGGGTGAGGGAGAATGAAATGGAAGGAATGAAGGGCTTGATAAAAAACATCATCAAGGCTGGGCTCGGTGGCTCAGACTGTAATCACAGCACTTTGAGAGGACGAGGGGAGTAGATTGCCTGAGTCTGCGGGTTCGAGACCAGCCTGGGCAACTTAGTGAGCCCTCCTCTCTACAGTAAATTAAAAAAATTAGCCAGGCATAGTAGCGAGCGCCTGTAGTTCTGGCTACTTGGAAGGCTGAAGCAGAAGGACCGCTGGAGCTAGCAGGTCAAGGTTGGGTTGGCCGTGAGCATGCCACTGCACTTCAGCCTGGGCGACGGAGTGAGACTCCGACTCAAAAAAAAAAAAAAACAACAAAAACTAAACTAAAAACAAAACAAAACAGAATAAAAATCATGGATATATATATGTATATATATTTTCCCTTTTAATCTTTTTATTTTAAAGATGTGGGGTACAATTCAGGATTAGGTATACAAATGTTCATTACGCAGGTACCCCATCAAAATATTGAGCATCTTTTTTTTTTTTTTGAGCTGGGATCTCACTCTGTCACCTAGGCTGGAATGCAGTGACACGATCACAGATCACCACAGCCTCAGCCTCCCAAGTAGCTGGGACTATAGGCGCACACCACCATGCCTGGCTAATTTTTTTATTTTTTTATTTTTATTTTTTTGTAGAGACAAGGTCTTGCCATGTTGCCCAGGCTGTGAGCATTTTTTTTTTTTAGTAAACATGGTGAAGGGTAGCAGAATACGCCACCCTCAAAATATGCCCCTTCGGCATAAGGATTATTCTGAGCTGATGGAAGTTAAAAAGAAGCAGACACAAGAAAAACTCTCTGACTTCCCCCTTTCTACAAGGAAGGGCAGGAGGATTCTTAATCTCCCCCAGAAACACCCCTAGAAGCTCAAAGTCCTTTTCTTTTGTCTTGTCACTTCTCTAAAAAATTATTTTTTCTGGCTGGGCTCGGTGGCTCAGCCTGTAATCCCAGTACTTTGGGAAGCTGAGGCGAGAGGATTGACTGAGCCCGTGGGTTCGAGACTAGCCTGGGCAAATTGGCAAGATCTCGTCTCTACAATAAATCAAAAATTAGCCGGGCGTGGTAGTGCGCGCCTGCAGTTCTGGCCACTTGGAAGGCTAGGCGGAAGGACTGCTGGTGACCAGCAGGTAGGTACTGGGGTGGCCGTGAGCGTGCCACTGCACTCCAGCCTGGGTCACCAGATGAGACTCCAACTCCAAAATACATATATATTTTGCTAAAATGCTATATAAACTCAGGTTCTTTGAGTTAATCTTCTGTGGGTTCTTCCATATGTATGTGCTAACAAACTTTCCGTTTGTTTTTCTCTCTTTTTATTTTTGTTTAAACACATTTTGAGGGTAGTTGGAGACTCACTCTGTCGCCCAGACTGGAGTGCAGTGGTGTGATCACAGCTCACTGCAGCCTCCACCTCCTGGGCTCAGGTAATCCTTCCACTTCAGCCACCCAAGTAGCCGGGACTACAAGCACACACCATCACGCCTGGCTAATTTTTTGTAGAGACCAGGTCTCGCTACTCAGGCTGGTCTCAAATTTCTGGGCTTAAGCAATCCTTCTGCCTCAGCCTCCCAAAGTGTTGGGATTTCAGGTATGGGCCACCACACCCAGGTTATTCTTCTTTCCTTTTTTTTTTTTTTTTTTTGAGTTAGAGTCTCGCTTAGACTGGAGTGTAGTGGCATGCTCCCGGCCACTGCAGCCTCGACCTGTGGGCTCCGGCGATCCTTCCGCCTCAGCCTTCCAAGTAGCTAGAACTACAGGTGTGCGCTACCAAGCCCGGCTAATTTTTTTTTAATTTTTTATTGTAGAGATGAGGTCTCGCCAAGTTGCCCAGGTGGGTCTCAAACCCGCAGGCTTAGGCAATTCACTCACCTCAGCCTCCCAAAGTGCAGGATTACAGGCTGAGCCACAGAGCCCAGCCTCTTCTTTCCTTTCAAAGAGATTTTATTTTATTTTAGATTCAGGGGGTACATGTGAAGGTTTGTTACAAAGGTCCATTGTGTGATGGCAAGGTGTGGGCTTCTGATCAGCCTTCCCCTTCAGCCTCCCGTGGTGAGCATGGTACCCGATGGGTGGTTCTTCAGCCCTTTTCCCCCTTCCACCTTCCCTCTTTTAGGAGTCCCCAGTGTCTGTTGTTCCCATTCTTGTGCCTGGGTGTTTAGCTCCTACTTATGAATGAGAACATGTAGTCTTCAGTTTTCTGTGTCTGTGATAATTTGTTGTGAACAATGGCCTCCAGCTGTATCCCTGTTGCTGCAGATGACATGATTTCGTTCTTGTTTTATGGCTGTGTAGTACTCCATGGTGTATATGTACACACTTCCTTTATCCAGTCCACTGCTGATGGGCACCTAGGTTGGTTCCATGTTTTTGCTATTGTGAAAAGTACTATGAGAAACATACAAGTGCATGTGTCTTTTTGGTAGAATGATTTATACTTCTATTTTCCTTTTGTTCATTGGTCTAGTTTACAGGGTCCCAGTCAATGAACCTAAGATGAGTGGAAGGAAAGATAATTTTTTTTTTCTTATACATAGAATGGTCTTTAAGGAAATTGTTATTCCCAATGAGTAGATGGGTAAACAGAGACCCATAGAAGTGGCTTGCCCAAACTAGCCAGACCAGGGCCTCATCTTTCCTTTTTTCTTTTTTTTTTTGAGTCAGAGTCTTACTCTGTCACCCAGGCTGGAGTGCAGTGGCACGCTCATAGCTACCACAACCTCAACCTGCTGGGCTCAGGAGATCCTTCCGCCTCAGCCTTCCAAGTAGCTGGAGCTACAGGTACATGCCATCACACCCGGCTAATTTTGATTTATTGTAGAGATGAGGTCTTGCCAGGTTGCCCAGGCTGGTCTCGAACCCCAGGGCTCAGGCAATCCTCTCACCTCCCCCTCCCCAAGTGCTTGGATTATAGATGTGAGCCACCGTGCACAGCCAGGGCCTCACCCTTCTGGGGACATGGGGCACAAGCCCATGGCCACAGAAGAACGCACCATGGTAGCCTGGGGGCAGCTTGTGCTAACTCCAGGGCATACTCTCTGCAGATCTTCCTTGCCCTCTCTTTGGCATTTGGCCTTTCCCACTTCCTCCTCAAAGCCCTGCATGCTTCCTGTCCCCACTTCCCCCATGCACAGTCCGCCAGCCTCTCCATCTGTTCCTTGCAGGCATCCTTGGCCAGCAGCTCTTCCTCCAGCTGCCCCTTCCTTTAAGAGCTGATATTCCCAAGATCGCAGCCCCCAGCCTCCTGTTGTCACAGACCACACTATAAACCCCCGGTGACTCATCTGCTGCCCTGGCCTCAACCACCACTCACACACTGACAACTGGTAAACCTAGGTCTCCACTGCAGACAGTGCGGCTGCCTCCCTGCCCCAGACTTCTCAGATTTGTGTGTATAAGTGAATACAGCATCCCCTTCTCATCCCCAGTGAATATATTCCAAGACCCCCAGTTGATATCTCCAACTGGGATACTACCTGGGATACTACCCAACCCTAACTATACTTTGTTTTCTCCTATACATACACACTTATGATAAAGTTTGTTTTATGAATTAGGCACAGTAAGAGATTAATATTCCAGCTACTTGAAATGCTGAGGCGGAAGGATCGCCTGAGCCCAGCAGGTCGAGGCTGCGGTGGCCGTGACTCCAGTCTGGGTGACAAGAGTGAGACTCCAACTCAGAAAAAAAGAGATTAGCTATAATAACAAATAATAATAATAAAATAGTACAATTGTAGCAATTTATTGTAATAAAAGCTATGTGAATGTGGTCTCTCTTTCTCTTTCAAAATATCTCAATATTTTTGGACCATAGTTGTTTGCAGAAAGTGAACCTGAGGATAAGGGGGGACAATTATATGTACAAAGTAGAGTCTTAGATCACCTGAGACCTTATTGGAGTACAGAATCCCATCGCCTACCAAGACCTACTGCCTCAGAGTCTGCATTTCTTCTTTTTTTTTTGAGTTGGAGTCTCACTCCATCATCCAGGTTGAAGTGCAGTGGCACACTCATGGCCACCCCAGTGGTGACCTGCTGGACGCTGGTGATCTGCCTCAGCCTTCCAAGTAGCCGGAACTACAGGCACACACTACCACACCCGGCTAATTTTTGATTTATTGTAGAGACGAGGTCTCGCCAAGTTGCCAAGTTGCCTGGGCTGGTCTCGAACCCGCGGACTCAGGCAATCCACTCACCTCGACCTCTCATAGTGCTGGGATTACAGCCTGAGCCACTGAGCTGGCCAGAGTTTGCATTTCAATAAAACCTCCATGCAATTTGCACACACATCAAGGTTTAAGCTGTACTATTCAGGCCGGCTCCGTGGTTCAGTTTGTAATCTCAGAATTTTGGGAGGCCGAGGTGAGTGAATTGCCTGTGCTTGCGGGTTCGAGACCAGCCCGGGCAACTTGGTGAGACCTCGTCTCTACAATCAAAATCAAAAATTAGCCGGGCATGGTAGCGCGTGCCTGTAGCTCCGGCTACTTGGAAGGCTGAGGCGGAAGGATCGCCAGAGTCAAGCAGGTCGACAGTGGGGTGGCTGTGAGTGTGCCACTGCACTCCAGGCTGGGCGACAGAGTGAGACTCCAACTCAAAAACAAAAACTGGCTACTGCACTCCAGCCAGGGTGACAGAGTGAGACTAAAAAGTATTGCTTGAGCCCAAGAGTTTGAGGTCCGCCTGAGCAACATGGCGAGAAAAAACAAACAAAACCACAAAACCCTGTCCAGGTGATTCCAATGACAGCCATATTTAAGAATTACTCCTCCAGGACACTGGTGAAGCAAGTATCTGGAATCACCTGGAGAACTTGTTAAACACAGCCTGCTGGGCATTAGAGAGTGCATTTTGAGGATTAAATTCTGACCTTTTTTTCCCCCCTCTGGCTCTAATTCCTAATTAGGTGTCCTGGGGAGTCATACTTTGCAAACCAAAAGTCTCATCAGATGGGTTTTTATTAACCCTCTAGAATGTGGCTTACTTTCCAGCCTGACTCTGGCATGACATCACGTAATAGATAAAAAAGGAAACCCAAAATATTTTCTTTGACATATTTTGCAATGACTCTACAAAGCTGTCTGTTGGGGAAATTTGCATCTGTATAGAATCCCCTTCCCAGGGGATTCCCTGAGGAGCCGGAAACCTTTTAAGACACTTACTACCTATTTTCTCAGAAGGCTGCTACTTAGAGTCTTTATCTACATATGAGAACCTTGGCTTCCTCAACCCTCACTCATCTTTTTGTTGTTGTTGTTACCTTTTTGTTTTTTTGTAGAGACAAGGTCTAATTGACAAGTTCTAATTTTCCTGTTTTTCATATTAATGAGGTCTCCCTATGTTGCCCAGGCTGATCTCAAACCCCTGGTCTCAAGCAATCCTCTGGCCTCGGCCTCCCTAAGTAGCTGGGATTACAGGCATGAAGCACCTCGCTGGCAGAGTCACCCTCCAGCAGCACACTCCTTATCATAACTAAGTATTTCTTCTACTGATTTTAAATTCTTTAGATACAACTGAACTCTTTCTACAATGACCAATCAGAAAATCTTTGAATCCACTTATGAACTGTAAGCCCTTCCCCCCTTGGAGATATTCTGCCTGTAAAGGCCAAAACAATGTAAACCTTCTATGTATTGCCTTATTATTATTATTATTATTATTATTATTATTATTATTTGTAATTTCTGTCTTCCTAAAATGTATATAACCAAGCTATAAATTTAACCACCTCAGGCATATGTTCGCAGGACCTCTGGGTACTGTGCCTCAGGCCTTGGTCACTCACATTTGGCTCAGAATAAACCTCTTCTAGCGTATCCTGGCAGAACTTGGAATTTTTCCATCGTCAATTTCTAACAAGTTCCCAAGTGATGCTGATGCTGCCAGTCTGGAGAATACACTTTGAGAACCTCCGGTCTAGAACAGTGCATCCCTGCAATAAAATTTAAAAATAAGCCAGGCGTAGTAGCACGTGCCTATAGTTCCAGTTACATGGAAGGCTGAGGCGGAAGGATCGACTGAGCCCAGCAAGTCGAGGCCATGGTGGCTGTGAGCATGCCATTGTACTCCAGCCTGGGCAATGCAGTGAGACTCCAACTCAAAAAAAAAAGAAGCCAGGGGGAGGGGGAAAGATCTCTATCTGTAATGTGTGTTTTGGAAACTGAATCATAGCTTTGCCTCAGATATGAGATTTGATCAGTAAATGCTTTACTCCTCACTCTCATCTCCTACTATCCTGGATGATCTTTTTCTTGACTCCGTCAGACGAGAAGAGTAATAAAGAAGAGGACAGAAGGAAAGGTGGCCCTTCTAGATCCAGGGTCAACAACTGCTAGGAATGAGGTTGGTTGCCTAGCAACGGTGCCCTCTTCTCACTTCCCCCCAGACATCAATTTGCCCTATTCCATTCCTCCCTTCCTTCTTTTAGGGATGTTCTCTATATTTGTCTTAACTAAATTGTATCTACATTAATTTGGAAGGTAGGTGATGCATGTATCTTATTCTTGTTCTATCATGGCTAAATATGGACTTTGCAGATCATAGAGAAATGGACAAGTCTCCCAACAAATATGCCTTCGTTGGGCCATTATTTATTTAACAGATATTTGCTGAATGCCTGCAATGTTCCTGACATTCTGCAAAGTATTGAGTTAAATAATCGTCCACAGGTAGAAATGAGTCCCTTGTGTCCAAAAAGAACTAAGAATTGGCTGAGAAATCACATGCTAAAGGTTTAACTTTAAGCCGGGTTCGGTGGCTCAGCCTGTAATCCCATGCTTTGGGAGGCTGAGGTGAGTGGATTTGCCTGAACCCGCAGGTTTGAGACCCGTCTGGGCAACTTGGCGAGACCTCATCTCTACAATAAGAAAAAAATTAGCTGGGCATGGTAGCGCGCGCCTGTAGTTCCAGCTACTTGGAAGGCTGAGGCGGAAGGATCGCCGGAGGCCAGCAGGTCGAGGCTGCGGTGGCCAGGGGCGGCCACTGCACTCCAGTCTAGGCGACAGAGTGAGACTCCAACTCAAAAAAAAAAAAAAAAAAGATGTAACTTTATGCATAAGTCTGTTTCAGGGATCACTATTCTGTTCCAGGTGTCTACTTTTCCATTTCTACACCAATATCATATTGCCGTAAGTCCTGTATCTTTACAAGAAATCTTAATAACTGGACACGCCTCCT
>CAUYQG010248012.1:0-67854 GCA_963574415.1 Tarsius wallacei
GTTTTTATAAATTAAGCACAAAAATCTCCCGTGCATTCCTTTTAAGAGTAAAGTGGTGCTAGGCGTGGTGGCTCACTCCTGTAAACTCAACACTTTGGGAGGCCAAAGCAAAAGGACTGCCTGAGCCCAGGGGTTTGAGACGAGCCTGGGCAACTTGGTGAGACCTCATCTCTACAATAAATAAAAAAATATTAGCCAGGCACGGTGGTGCAAGCCTGTAGTTCCAGCTACTTGAAAGGCTGAAGTGGAAGGATTGCCTGAGCCCAGCAGGTCGAGGCTGCGGTGGCTGTGAGTGTGCCATTGCTCTCCAGGCTGGGCAACAGTGAGACGCCATCTCAAAAAAAAAAAAAAAAAAAAAAGAGAGAGAATAAAGAAAAAGGAAAAAAAAAGTTAAGCAGTTAGTAGTTGTGTCTCATACTTTTTAATTTTTTTATTTTTTGGAGTGGGAGTCTCACTCTGTCGCACTGGTGGGAGTGCAGTGGCACATTCACGGCCACCACAGCCTCGACCTGCTGGACTCAGGCAATCCTTCTGCCTCAGCCTTCCAAGTATCTGGAACCACAGGCACCCAGTACCACACCCGGCTTATTTTTTGATTTATTGTAGAGGTGAGGTCTCGCCAAGTAGCCCAGGCTGGTCTCGAACCCCTGAGTTCAGGAACTCCTCTTGCCTTGGCCTCCCAAAGTGCTGGGATTACAGGCTTGAGCCACTGCGTCCAGACTAATACTTTAAAATTTTTAACTCTGCCTATTACATCTCTTGGGCCAACTGCTGAGAGTCACCCAGTTGTAATAAATTATATGCGTATTCTTGTCTTTAGTTAGGCTGTCTTGTTCTGTTTACACAATCGTGACCAGTGTTAAGGTTCAGAAAAAAATTCTAAATACTTCAGTATTTGCCTATACATTAGGCTTCTTCTTCATTGATTCAGACATGCTCCTGCTTATGGCATTATTATTTGCTATGTCTAAAACCCATTCCTTCTGCTTATATGTCATTTGTAGAGAAAACATGTTAGAACTTAATACGGGTCCCATGAAGATAGAAAAACTTGCTTTTTATTTTATTTTATTTTTTGAGTTGGAGTCTCACTCTGTCGCCCAGACTGGAGTGCAGTGGCCGCTCCCGGCCACCTCAGCCTCGACCTGCTGGGCTCTGGCGATCCTTCCGCCTCAGCCTTCCGAGTAGCCGGAATTACAGGCGCGCGCTACCACGCCCGGCTAATTTTTTATTTATTGTAGATATGAGGTCTCACCAAATTGCCCAGGCGGGTGTCGAACCCACGGGCTCAGGTAATCCACTCACCTCAGCCTCCCAAGGCGCGGGATTACAGGCTGAGCCACCAAGCCCGGCTGAAAAACTTGCTTTTTAATGTGTATTATTATTCCTACTAAAACTATCACCCTTTTAGTTCTGTTGGAACAACTCACATTGATATTCCATACTCAATAGCATTTATTGTGTACCAATATGTCTGGCCTTGTGCTAATCATTAGGAATATAAGATGACAAAATTTCCAGAGCTCACATTTTGTAAAACTTTATTAAAGTTTTGAAATGGGTTCCAGGTGTTTCGAGGTCAAATCCAAGAACAAGAAAGAGTTAAAGAATGAAGACCATGAGAAAGGAAACTCTGACCTATTAATATTCACAAAGAAGGGACAATATCAACCAATTTATCAGGAGGAGAAATATCTTATGCATCTTTGAGATATTGCAGTATGATCTTCCCCCATTTTTGTCAAGCTCTGTTTTGGGTTAGGAACTAGCAAGTAATACAGCTGATGAAATGGGGGGGCTGGAGAAAGTTAGAAAATTATTTATTTTACTTAGGGAGATTGGGAGCTCAGAAGGGTGGGTTGAAAAGAAAGGGTTAGATACTGAGTGAGAAATCTGGGGGGGAAAGTGGGTGAAAGGGTGCTCTGGAGCTGCCCTGGGGGAAAATGTGGTCTCTGACTTTCCTTGTCCACAGAAACGACAACTGCTGGGAATGAACAAAAATGAACAATTTATTAAATGTGTTGTATACTGTCTTGTATACGAGGAAGCCCCCCCCCCCCAAAAAAAACAGGAATTACCTTTTGCAGGGCTGGCCCCTTGTAGTACAGGCTTCCCCCACTAGGTAAGTGTTATAGGAACCCATTGGCATCAGTGTACCAGCTAGCTTTATTTTGAGAGGCTGTGAGAGGCTTCATTGAATTTTTTTTGGAGAGTCTTGCAGCGTGTTTTCCCATTTCATGGTGGGTGATTTACAAGCACATCTGCCCACCCACACCCCACTGAGTGTTCAGCAATTTTTGACCAAAAATGGCATGACACCCATGTTCCACCCTCCCTATTCACCAAATCTCACCTAAGGACTTTTAGTTTGTTTCCTGGATGAAAAAAATCCTTAAAGAGCAATGTTTTGCTGATGTGGAAGAGATAGAACAAAAAACAGCAGAAGAACTAAAAGGCATAAAAATTGATGAGTTCAAAACTGTTTTGAGCAGTGGAAAAAGTGTCTCGACAGGTGTTTCGCATCAATCGGAAAGTACTTTGAAAGTTACTAAAGTTTAAACATGTAAGACTAAGTACACGTTTTTTAAGAAATGAATTCTGGTTTGTTTTGGGTCCCCCCTCATGTTTGAAGTTCTGTAATCCCGGAAGGTCACATCGTTTAATTGCTACAGGGACCATATGATAGAAATACTACTTCCATTTTTAAAAATGGGGAAATTGAGGTTTATCTTGGAAATTAATTATCAATCTCTATTTAATTCCAAAAATCTATGTTCTTTTTATTGTCTTGGTGTTTTGGAAGTCACTCCAAAACACCAAGACAATAAAAAGAACATAGTTATTTTGAAAAATTAACCAAGGCATTTACCAAGTTCTATAGATACCTGGAGAAGAGTTGCCTAATTTAGTTGCATACTCTGATATGATGAAGTAATAACAGTTAAGACATGGTGAGCCAGCCTAAATTTGGTAACTATTCTTAAATAGGTGACAGGGTTTTTCTTGTGAAAACCATATCAACATGAAAGAGTTTAACATGTGCTGATACATACAGTGACATAGAGTTGTTCTTGTGGAAGGAAAATACACAATTGGAATGGGTCTAAGACTATGTGAAAATAGAACTTTGGAATTTTTTTTAGGGAAACTGTCTTTTCAGGCTAGTGCACACAAGATTCATTCTCATCTGGAATCAGGGATGAATGCAAACATGCACTTTCACTGGAACTAGTCTGACATGCACCCACCTACAAAGAGCTCAAGCCCTCCTCAGTTTGCCAGGCTGTGGCAGAGGAGTTTCTCAAGTCTGTTTGCAATTGTAAAGCTCCTGCTCTGAGACTTGAAGGCAAGCCTCAGGAGGGCCTTGGGAGGCATTCTTCTGTGCTCCCTACAGCTGCTCCCCAGGGTCCTGGAGAAACAAAACCAGGGATTGAAGCCTGGGGGCTGAAAAAGAGGTTCATTCTTTGGGCAGGTACCTTGCGTGGAAACTATAGTTCCTCCTCTTTTCTATTATTCCCATGAAACTGTTAAGCCAACAGTTACCAGAGAAAGACAAATTTGTGTCTTTCTTAAATGATTAGATGGTCTCATCAATATCTTTCCTGCTATCAGTCTTTTCAAGACAGTCACTAGGAGAGTAGGGGAAGAAACAGAGATTGAAATCTGGCGCCCTGGGTCTAGGATCTGACTGGGCTCGGATGTTTTTTCAGAGATTATTAATTAGAATAGAGTTAAAGATTTGCATAGTCCTGAGATTAGAAATACTTTCTTCAGAATAACACCAAGGTCATAAATAGGGTAAGAAAACAAGATTCGAAAAATTAAAAAGAATAATAGATTTAGATACACAAATATGTAACTTCTCATAATAGCAAAACACAAATTGCAAACTAGAAAACACAGTTTTATAAACAGACTTTATAAGAAAAATATATATTGCTAAAGCATATTAAAAGTCAAAAAATAGAAATCAGAACAAAATGACTATTTTGTTCAACAAATTCATAAAAATAAAAAAGCATATTTTTTTTTTATGTTGGTGAGGGTGTTACCAGAATTGTAAATTGATATAAACTGTCTGAAACAGATGTGGAAATATTTATGAAAAGTTTTTAAAAATAGAAGTAATAATTTGATAGAGTAATTTCTAATTTTAAGACTTTATAATCAGGAAGCAATTAATAGTATTCACAGAGAATTACTTGTGGAGATGTTCATTGAATTTTTCTTTATACTGCAGGGGAAAAAAGTCAGCCTAAATGTCAACCAATAGGGTGTTGATTAAATAAATTTTGTAGAAATCTTTACAAAAGGATACTCTGCAGCTATTAAAAGGCAGTGCTATACATGCATATCTATTCACACAGAATTATGTTATGTTAATAATATAATATTAAATGGAAAAATCCATCTGCAAAATTATGTGTATGACAATTTACCATAGTCTATGAATATGAAAAGGCACATCATAATTTTCACATTTGGTATCTCTGGGTGGTAGAATCAGAGCCAATTTTGTTCCACTTTTTGTTCATATGCACTTTCTAATATTTTTTAACCAGTATATATTATTTATGTTAAAAAAAAGCTAAACACAAAATTGTTTATAATTTAGTTGGGAAAGAAAATCCACAATAGTGAAATTTTCCTTTCTCTTGCTAAAATACCTGACCCTATAGAAACATAAGGCTTTATCTGCATCTGGAGAGGGAAAAAACAGAAGCTAGAGTCTACCTTCTAGCAGTTCTAATTAGAATGAGTAAAATCCCACAGTTGAAGCATAATCAGGTTGCAGATTTGACAACTTGTAAAGAGCAGGCACTTTAGAGGCATAATGTCGTGGGTCCAGTCTCTGTGCCTTCCTTACGTGACAACTTGAAAAAGTAACAGAAATTCTGAGGCTTATTTTCTACAAATGTGATGTGAAGATAATAATGCTTACGGCACAGTGCAGTGAGAATTAAATGGCAATGTGTTAGGAAGCATCTGGCATAGAGTAGGTGCTCAAACAGTTAGCTTCCTTCTCATTACCCTTGAGGTCTTGGTAAAAGGTATCAAAACCATAGTAACATTGCTCCTGTTACATGGGTGAAAGGAGACTGGGCTTCCCCATGGACTGAGCGAGGTTCTGCTAAGGAGTGAAATGAGTGCTGTGAGGTCCAGAACAAAGATCTGACTTTTCTTCCCCCTTACACCTAACCCCCACATTAACACCTGCTGAGTTTCTCTGATTGTCCTTTTTATATTTCTTTCCTCTCTTCTGCCTGATGCTCCTGAATGTTGGGAGACAGAAATTGCCTTGGGACCACTATGAAATGAAAACAGAGTAATAGTGAGGGTGGTGATGTTGGCTGAAGCTTGGGATCACCATAGACTAAGAACCTAGAAAGAACCTAGACATATAGTGCTTAGAAATTTCATGTAAATCTTCAAGGCTCAGGAAAGCACTAATACATATTAACTTAGTTACATTCCTGTTTCTCTTTCTCTCTCTCTCTCCCTCTTCCTCTGTCTCTCCAGAGCACACTAGCTTGTTTTCCTCTTCTTTTTATCTGTTTTTTCTTCTCCCTCCCCTGTTCCCCCTTTTTTCTCTTCTTCTTGTTTTTCCTCTTTTCTTCTTCCTCCTCTCTTTCCCCCTTTCTCCTCTCCTCTTCCTTTTCTTCTCTTCCTCCTCTTCCTCTTGCTTCTTCATAGTATTCTTAAACATAGAGAAGAATTTTATTTGGATAAAAAGTGGATTATCAGATTATTCTATATTTGGAGCTTCTATACTTATCATCTTCCCAAATTCTGCAGGGCAACATTGCTACAGCAATCATTTGTCTCACATCTTTCCTTTTATTTAGAAAACACATTCATTTTACAAAAGCTTTCCTAATTAAAGAAATATGAACATTAGAGTTACATTGTGCATATTTCCATTAGCAATCACTAATCTAGGGACGAAAACAGGTCAGAAACATCTTTACCAGAAATCTAACAAATTGTCAGCCATGTTTAGACTCTACCTAAGTGCTTTGCATGCTTCTTTCTGCATAATTTAGAGTCCTCAGTGGTGGCTTGAGATTGGGCTAATGAAATTGCAAAATAAAGTTAAAAATATGTGCATTCTTTTTTCAGTGTTTTTTTAATTAAGGAAAGTCATCTAAATCATTTAAGGAAAATCAACTAAGTTTATTACCTCCTAAATTAGGAATATAGTGATGCAGAAGAGAGAAAAGAAAAAAAAAAACAAGTCTTGGATAATGACTCTGTACAGAAAAGGAAGATAAGGTTGCAACACCTCCCAAAAAACAAAAAAAATTCCCCAAGTTGATTTGTAGAGAAAATGGAAAGAATGAATCTTGGTAAATGAAGGGAATTCAAAACAATATGGAAAGGGGAGACAGGTAATTCTGTCTTGAATAATTATCCTGCATTGGGGAATTTCTCTCAGAGTACATATAGAACTATATAGAACTGTATAGAACCATATCTGTTGGTAACT
This sequence comes from Tarsius wallacei, assembly GCA_963574415.1. Classification (NCBI taxonomy): domain Eukaryota; kingdom Metazoa; phylum Chordata; class Mammalia; order Primates; family Tarsiidae; genus Tarsius; species Tarsius wallacei. The sequence continues at coordinate 6,488 of CAUYQG010248012.1, forward strand.
GAAGGAGGTATGGTAGAAGTTTGTCTAGGATGGTACAAACTGGAGCTATGTGAGCTGTTTTACACTGACTGATGTTCAGATTGAATGATCAGGAGGATTTGACTCTTATTCATCCACATCTCCAGTTTGTACTAGATATAGCTTACAGACCTTCTGTTTGATGACTTCCTTGGCTCATTTTTGTCTCAACTACATAGAAGGTTAAAAAAAAAAAGCATTATTCTAGTGTAAGGTTTCTGTCACTTTTGCTTGTATCTAATTTGTACAAAAGGCAACACACACAACTTAGGTGGAGTCTACACATGTCTGGATATTCATTAGAGTTCTAATAGAAAGGCTTCTGACCTCTTCCTGTTCCCTGTCAAACTAATCCTGAGAGTGTGAATCAGGCAACAGGGTCTTGGGGTCAAGAATGTACAAGCCACTGTTGACTAATTAAATAACACAACCTAACAGCTAAACATCCTCTTTGTAGCATAAGATACCACATAGTACAAGCCTTTACCTTAAATACTCTAAACTCAGTAAATAAAACAGCATGTATATACATGAGCATATATCTTGAAATGCTTTGAAAAAGTGAAATACCATTTTAAGGTAGTAAAAATAGAATAAAGTGAATTTCCAAGACCTCTTCATATGTATGCTACCATCTCCTTGAAAGATAAGTTACTATTTACCTTACCCCCCCCATCCCCAAACTGTTTGTTCTTGGGTAGGAGCTGTTCTCAAATTTGCACGTGCTACTGCTGACAACAACTATCAAATCAATTGCTCTTACTAGGTTATTATCTTATCAGAGAAAGAAGCACAAGGTTTCCTCCATCATCTGATCAATCTCTAGAGGCAGGAGCTTTCAAAGTCTCTCAGCTTTATCAGTAAAACAGTTTCATCTGCCTGTACTGTGCCCCAATTCCACCCCTTGGTGGGCATGCCCTATATCTCACTTAATCATGCCCAGACAAGCATCATAGATCTCTAACTCAGTTCTTATTATGTGATTGTGATGAATGAGCAAATGAAATGAATTTGCAGACAGCTTCCTTCTTTGACTCTTTACGATCTATGAGTCCTTCCTTCTGTATATTTACATACAATTAGTAAGAAAGTAGTGCTCTCAGAATTATTTTGTTTCTTTGTACATAAAATTTTAGTGCTGTTATATATCTAGGAGTTTCTTGCAGTCTCATTCATTCATTCATTTGGCAAATGGTTTTGCTAAAAAGCTGAAGAGGCAATCTTTATGATCAAGGAGCTTTTACTAAGAGAGAAGAAAATATTAGATGAAAGTTGCATGACTGGTACAAAGTGCTGTGGAAATTTAGAAGAAAGAAAGAATAAAGAAAGAATATAGAAAGAATTGAACTGAGAACCAATTTAGGAAATGCTACTTTCAAGTACAAACTTTAATTATGGGTGCCTGTCTCCTTTGCTATCATAAGACAAATATAGACCCAAAGCACAGTACACGAGCACTAGTGAACAACTTGGCAAAGTAGAATTTCCCAGAACGTGTTCCACAGAAATCCCAAAAGGGACTCCATCAGAAAGGACTCCAAGGACAGTACATTTGGCCACCTTCTTTCTTGTGGGCCACAGTACCCATCAGCATATTAAAGATTCTGAAGTCTTGCAACTGAAACAAAATAAGGTATCACATGCACGCACTCACGCACATACACATAACCAAAGACCAATTTATTTTGTTTAATTTTGATTATTTTTTTTTCCTTTTTGAAGTGAATCTATATTATCATACTCTTAAGAGTATTATTTGAGCCGGGCTCAGTGGCTCAGCCTGTAATCCCACGCTTTGGGAGGCTGAGGTGAGTGGATTGCCAGAGCCCACGAGTTTGAGACCTGCCTGGGCAACTTGGCGAGACCTCATCTCTACAATAAATCAAAAAATTAGCCAGGCGTGGTAGTGCGTGCCTGTAGTTCCAGGTATTGGAAGGCTGAGACGGAAGGATCTCCGGAGCCCCGCAGGTCAAGGCTGCGGTGGCCGGGAGCGGCCACTGCACTCCAGTCTGGGTGACAGAGTGAGACTCCAACTCAAAAAAAGAAAGAGTACTATTTGTTTGTTTATTTAATTTATTGCCATTTCCACATATCACTGTGATGGCGATTCTGGGTGTATATGTGCAGGGCAGAATATGCCTTAAATCTTGAAAGTTCAAGTTGGATGGGGGTGAACAGAGTAAGTGTTATCAGCATCCTTCACCATAGGATTTTTAGCCTTCTTCCTGCACCAACCCTTTGTGAATGACTTCTACAGAGTAATAACAGAGCACTACGCCAAAGGGAGTTCTTCAATAAATATTTGAGGGGCATGATCCTTAGTATTTGTTTCATTATCTTTATTTTAATTATTTTCCATTACCTTTCTACAGAAGCTTTAGAAGAGACGTTTTTATATCTATAACCTTCATCATCTGCCATCTGCTTGATAAATGTCAGCAATCCCCGGGGCTTTGTCCTTGGCCCCTCCTCATTTGCATTCTTACTCAGGAAGTTTCATCTCCTCCAGAGGCCTCATCTAGCAGCCTCATTTCCTCACATTCTATCACAAGCCCTACACACCAGTGGCCAGGAACAGGGCAGCTCAAAGTGGCATAAACACACATTTCTGTGCCTTCACTGGAATCCTACATCATCAGAATTGCCCTGGCCAAAACTCATCATCTGTCAAAACAGTCAAGGACTTCAAGGTCAGCAGAGTTATATTAATATAGTGGTTAAGAGTGGGTCCAAGTCAGACTCGGTTTAGGCTTCATCACTTAAAGTAGCACAACCTTGGGCAAAAAGTTTGACTATCAATATTGTAGTTTTCCTACATGTAAAATGGAGAGAGAGAGAAGCTTAAATGAGGATTAAGTGAGATAAAAAAAACCTTTGAATAATGTTTGGTACTTTATTAGAATTCAATAAAATTTAGCACAAGTAAATAAAACAAAAACAATTATACTTTCACAAAACTTTCGTTGTCAAATTTACCAAAGTTAATTATTTCTTTTTTGGCAATCTCCTAACAAATTAATCCAACCTCTGTTAATCACTGACAATATTGTTCCTTCTATTGCCTGCAGCTTTTCACAAGTCTATGTCCTCTTTTTACTGCTATAAAATTGTGAGCTCACAAAGACAGGAACTGTCATATTTATCTTCAGTCCTCCTACTGAGCATCTGGCCATAATTGGTTTTCAATACATATGTGTTGATTTGAAAAAACGGAGACTGAGTTACAAGTAAAAAAAAATCAGTGAAGCACAATTTAATACACAGAGACACAGGGCATATTTGGAAAAGAACATTTCTTTCTGAATCCAACAACAGTGTTATCTAGCTGGTTAACTTAAAAAAAATTTTTTTTAACAAATGTACAGCATATTTCATATTGTGATGTGGACTTGGTCCTGTCATCTACAAAGGCCTTAGCACAGGTAGCTTAATGAAGTGTTAGGTGAGAAGCTGTCCCATCCCCTATTAAGCAATGTATTGTCTAAATGAGTTTAATTACCATGCAAATTGCCAGAAGCTCCTATGCCCAAAGCTTACAACATATCAGATGGCAGGTCTAAGAGAAATTCAGTAAGCCGTGTCTTTCTTTGTAGTAATGTTTTTATGTAATATAGAAAAAAATGTGATGAATGTAGCAAGAATGAAATGCTAGAATTCTTAGTGAACTTTTGCTAAATTGGTGAAATCATAGATGCTGGTAAAAATTGTGGACTTATAAGATAGTTGATTTTTAGCCAATCATTTTCAGGAATATTAAGTAACATATTTGTTCTTCTTTCTCTAAAAACTAGAAGGGACTAAATGTCTGTATCCTGTTTCTACATATCCATAAGTACTTGAGAAAAGGCTTCATTGATGGTGAACACTTTGGTGTGGACATGGCATGGATCTGGAAATAAAAGATTTATATTCTAGGTCAACTTACTCAACATGAAATCTTGGATAGGCCACTTAATATCTCAGAGTTCAATTTTCTCTTCTATAATAATGACAAATGATACTAGTCATGGTATTAAGATATATAGTAAATGATTTTAAGTATTTTCAAAACTCATATAAGCCTAGGTATTATAACATAGACACTTTCTTTTTTTTTTAATGAGACAAGACATATTTCTGTTCTCAGACTCCATCCGTATACAGAGTTTGGGTCTCTCCAAATATTAACCACATTTTAAGACCAATCTAAAGTGCTATTCAACTAATGACATCTATCTCTATCCTGAACTGCATGGTTCTTTTACGCACACAGGCCTGACACAAAGCAGTATATCTTGTAGGTGCTAAATACATATGAATGGGATGAGACTGAAATTTCATTACTACATACTCATTTGAACATCTTTCCAAATACTGACCAAATTACAATGTAATGGGATGTGACCATCTGTTGTCTAGTAGAAAAAAATGACCTAATGCATTTAACTTTTACAATGTGTCTAATCTACTCAGAGCCAAGAATAAGCTGGGAGTTGAGCACATGAATTTAGATTAGATTTCTAAGATGTATTTTGGCAAAATCTTTGCCAAAATGTGCCTAGAATAAGCCATTTCTTATGAATAATACCCCAAAGAGGCATGTTTCTGCAGGAGCTTTCAAACTTTCTTGCTCTATAAGCCACAGCAGGAAATATATTACACCATGTCTTATTATATAAACATAAAACAAAACATTATTTTATCATGTGCAATATATTGTGATATTTTCTGTTCTATCTTGCATGATGTTTTGTTCTATTTTACTTAAAAAATTAATGCAGTTCACAAACTTTTGATAAGTTGTGACCCATTGTTTGGAAAACACTGTGCTACAGATGAGTATTGTAATAAAAAAATAACTACTTCATAGTCCATTTGCTTATGTGGAGAGATGAGGAAATCAGACCCTAGGTACTCCTGAAAATAATCCTTTAAAGTTTGAGTGAGAGTCATCAGTGGTAAAATAACACTTTGCAGATTATGAAATCCAGCATGAACTGGGAACTTCCCTGAAGAGGAGAGATTTTGTTATGTTTTGCTTTAGTAGTTGTATGTAAGGTCAAAAAGGACTGATACTGTGCTTGGTTTTCTCCTTTGCCTCTGCAAAAACTGAAAAACAGGTACATGCAGGTAAAGGAATGTTAACATGGTGTTTCAATAATTTGATTCCATGGATTGTATTGGATTCTTTTCTGTGTAGTTGGGACTAATAGATGAAACTTAAAGGGAGTTAAATATTTCTTTAATTTAAAGCACTTTCTTATTTAAAATTTAAAGGCATTCAACTGAAGAATGTGCTGTCTTATGGCCTTGTGTGTTTCTCATCTGCTTGTGTTTAAGTGGTACCTGAGAAAAGATCTGCAAGAACTTTAATGAAGAAGGTCTCAGCACTGGGTCAAAAGGTAGAGGAAACATCTAAATTTGAGCTGATTCTAATTCTGTAGCAATTAATCGTATGTGGCTGTTGAGCACTTGAAATGTGACTAGTGTGACTGAGGAACTGAATTTTTAGGTTTTAATTTTAATTAATGTTAATTTAAACTTCAGTAACCACATGTGATTAGTGGTGACCATATTGGATTGTGCAGATCTAGGGAAAACAATGTGTTGATTATCTGCTAAAGTTTGATAATTTTTAATAAATCATGTTATCATAATTTATAATGCATCCCAAATATTAAAAGGTGATCTGGGAACCATGAAAAGCAGAAAATACAGAATTGGTATATTTAATATAGAACTGTTTGAGACTAGGGACACATACACTTACTGCCAGCTTTGAGTTTTGGTTTTTATAACTCTCTGATGACAGAGATTTTTTCTGATTCTCTGCAGAGACTGCTGACCTCACTGACTCTTATTAGTGGTTTTTCAAGAAGTCATGCTCCAAATTTCAGCTGATGCTTTCATATCAAACTTTAGACACTGAAAAGAAAATTCTGCTAGTTCCTTGAAAATAAGGCTGTTTTCCATTTGTATTAATACATGAAATTAAGACAGAAAATGATTTTATGAAGTAGGTTATGCAGCATTTGTGTGATGGGACTCTTCGTATAATAAATTCATTTGATTTTAAAAATAATATGCACTTAAAACTCTGAAAAAATAGACCTAAAATTTGTCAAAACAAAAATACAGCAAAACAACAGCTCTTGGAATAATAATTTGGCTGCATCTGATCCCCTCTATATTCCAAGAAGCTCTTGATTATATGACATTTTTATTGACTTAAAAGAATTTCAGATACAATAAGTAATTTATGATATGCACAGAATAGAGGTGAATGGACAAGAATAAACACTCTGATTTAGAAATTACATCTAGGGCATTTAAAAAGAAAGTTATACTAAATTATAGACAATCAAATCGAACTGTTTTTTTCCTTGATATTCTGTGCAAACACCAGAACATCATGGAAGACACCAATCAGGATTTCAGCACCTCTTTTTTATATGCAAACAAATCATTACCCAGAAAATTTGACTTTGCATCCTTGAAACCAGGCTAGAGACTTCCCTATAACTGCCCTGTGCGGTGTAAAGTTTTCCCTGCGTTGTAAGTCAACCCTAGGGTTTGACTATTCATGGGAAAGGTTATTATTATTATTATTATTATTATTATTATTATTATTATTATATTATTTTTGAGTTGGAGTCTCACTCTTTGTCACCCAGACTGGAGTGTAGTGGCAGGCTCATGGCCACCGCAGCCTCAACCGGTTGGGTTTAGGTAATCCTTCCACCTCAGCCTTCAAAGTAGCTGGAACTACAGATGCATGCCACCACGGCCGGCTAGTTTTTGTGATTTATTGTAAAGATGAGGTCTCACCAAGTTGCCCAGACTGGTCTTTAACCCCTGGGTTCAGGCAATCCTCTTGCCTCGGTCTCCCAAAGTGCTGGGATTACAGGCTGAGCCACTGCACCCAGCAGGGAATGGTATTATTTAACAGTTTATGCAGGTGAAGAATTTGAGAGATTCCAAAATTTGGGAATTTTACAGATGTGGAAGACACCTAGGAAAAAGTTGTGTAGAATATACTGAGAACTAGAAAATTATGTTGACCTCTGAGAATGAAACTAGTTGGAGGTAGAAATCATGTGCATCCATCGACCACCTCTAGAAAGAAGCCAGGTCATGATATTTATAAACATGTGAACAAAAAGGTATGAGAATTCTATATAACTTTCTTTCTTTCTTTTCTTTTTTTTTTGAGTTGGAGTCTCACTCTGTTACCCAGGCTGGAGTGCAGTGGCATGCTCACAGCCACCCACAGCCTCGATCTGCTGGACTCAGACGATCCTTCTGCCTCAGTCTTTCAAGTAGCTGAAATTATAGGCACACGCCACTACACCCAGTGAATTTTTGATTTATTGTAGAGACGAAGTCTCACCAAGTTGCCCAGGCTGGTCTCAAACCACTGGGTTCAGGCAACCCTCTCACCTCAGCCTCCCAAAGTGCTGAGATTATAGGCGTGAGCCACCACGTCCGGCCTATAACTTTCATTAAGATAAACTAAAGAAAGTAGTGTAGCAGTTTGAGTGAAATGGAATACACTGGAGCTCAAGCAACTATCCAGAGAAAAGCTGAACAAAGTAAGAAAGATTAGCTTGGACTGTAGAAAGGGAAATTAAAGGGCCAGAATTTGCTACAGTATCTAACAATGGCTAAGAGAAGATAGTTCCTGTGCTGGAAACATACATTTCTATGACAGCTATATATACACATTATAGCAAAGTGTCTAAAGCTAGGATCTACCACCAGATTACTTGGTATCTAATGAGTACTAATTGCTTAACCTTGGACATCATAATTTTATCTCTCTGACTCAGTTTCATCTTTTGCAAATGAGAATAATTAGATTTTTAGATTTGTTATAAAAATAATTGAATTAATACATGCCAAGCCTTTGGGACAGTGCCTGGCTCATAGGTAATTCTCAATAAATGTTTATAATTATCACCCTGGATATAGATATGTCAGACATGTTAACACATATGAAACTCAAACAACCAATTATCCCTACTTTAAATTCATGGGTATTAAGCAGTTATTTGTCTCACATGAATTGACCTATAAAGAAGGATGCACTAGACAGGCAGGTTTCAAAATTCTGATACTTATATCACTCATAAATTTATAAACGGGCATTTTTGACTCATAGTTCAACTTTTGTGAGTTTTATATTATTAATCAGCCTTCTGAATCTGATCAATTCTGGTCACTAATACTGTTGATATTTAGACCATTGAGGTTGAGAACTAAACTCAGGCCTTTAATAAATTCACTATAGATAAGGTAACTGTAAATTTTTTTGGCAAATAGCTAAAAAGCCATCTCCTGAAGATCTTGTTCTATCTTCTTTCGAATGTTGGTAATTGACAGTCAAGATTTTTCCAAATGCCAAGTGATCTGGAATCCCCAAAAGAAAATAAAAATAATCGAATATCTTAGAGATTTTAGACTTGCAGAAGTGTTGCTCTTGAACAAGATATATCAGTCATTAAGATTTGCTCTGTCTTGTCTAATACTTGAGGATTTTGCCAGTACCTGGAGACTAAATCCTGAATGGATATTCTGAAAACAGTGTACAAAGGGATCAATGCATTTAAGTCCAATGATACCAAATTCCTGATTCAAATCAAGCCGTTAGTGTGTTAAATCAGTACATACCTATCATTATTCAAGGGCCACAGTGTTGCATTCTCAGTAACCAACATTTCTACTTATCTGCATCTATGAACAGAAATGCAAGAATCTGTATTTCTAGAATGTAGTCCTAGAAATTTGCGATGTAGAATTTTTTGAAAGAAATAAAACAGCAACAAAAATATACTTCTATTGCAAATCTGGCATCAAATAGCTGTTTTGCCACTTTCTGGAAAAACAAATAGCTTTTGATATACCCTCCCCTACGTAGTATAGTTGCAAACATTCCAGGGTCTCAAATGTAATTTTCAAGATTGTTCTGGGCCTTAAGCTGCCAGCCCATGCAAATATTTTCTCGGCTGAAAATTTTTAAAGATATTTTGTAGCTGGGTTGACGTTAGACAAGCTCTCATAGGATTCTTGGCTCAGGATTATATTGTAGCCCCCAAGTATAAAAGGCTTTGTTTATGTTCCCTCTATGTGAGGTTTTCTTTTTCCTTTTTATTTTAAAGACGTAGGGTACAAGTCTGGGTTAGGTACATAAGTGGTCATCGTACAGGTGAAGTTTGAGCCCCCCATTGGTCCCCACTTTGCCTGTTTCTTTTTTTTTTTTAATAACTAAAGTTCAGTTATAAAGGAGTAGAATTGAGCCTGTGAGATATGATGAGGCTGCCAAAGAGAAATTCGAAAAAGACTCCACAAACTAAGGAGACATGAGCAGCTGCCATTCTGGCACAGAGATGCAACTTGCCAACCTCCAGCCCAGCAGTGCCACACCAGTGCTCTAAACATTAAGCTGAGTTTACTGCCTCCCCTGTGACTATGCCAGTCACATTCGAGAACATCTGCCACAGCCTTAATGACAGAGCCTATGGGAACCTAATGAGTACCCTATACACCTGTGCAGTTCTGCCAGACAGCTGTTTCCCACTCTTCCACCTCCTTCCTCAGTCCTTCCCCTCACATGTGCTCACTGCCCCATCTTCCCCATAGGATATAGTCAACCAGAGCTGACTCTCATACTGGGTCTGTGCTTTTGTTACGACTTCATTTATCTCAATTTACATGACACTTAAAGGCAGTAGAGATAAAAAGCATAATGTCTTTCACACTGCTCAGGCTTCACAGTTTGCTTTGCATGAGGGTGAGTGTTGGAGACCAGAAAGTCAATCAGAAGACTCAGTGGTCTAAGAGATAAGGGGAAAAGGAAGAAGAATATAAAAAAGAGCTTCTCTTTTTCTTTGCTGACAATTCTCAGACATGAAGATGGGAATTCGCAAAACTATGGAGACATTTCACAGTTTACCTATGTACTACTTTTCTATGGAATTGCTTTGGTCAAAGCATTTTCTGACTGGAAAGTTGCCTAGTATAAGACCTAATGAAACAAAACACAAAACAAAATAACTTAGTACTACTTATTCAAACTACTTTTAAAATTCTACAGTGCTGGTGGGAATGTAAACTAGTACAGCCACCGTGGAAAACAGTGTGGCGATTCCTAAAAGATCTAAAAGTCGACCTCTCATACGACCCTACAACCCCTCTACTGGGAATATATCCGGAGGAACTCAAATCACTCTATGAAAAGGATACCTGCACATGCATGTTTATTGCAATATTATTCGCAATAGCAAAAACATGGAACCAACCATGCTGCCCATCGAAAGAGAACTGAATTAAAAAACTATGTTACATATACACAATGAAATATTACGTAGCCACAAAGAAGGACAAAGTTACGAACTTCACAGCAACCTGGATGAAATTAGAGTCCACAATACTGAGTGATCTACCACAGAAACAAAGAACTGCGTATCACATGTTCTCACTCATAAGCGGACCTTGAACAATTATCATAATACTATAAGAAAAGGATTGGCAGTAGTGGGAAACTGCTGGGGTGGAGTGCAAACCTCATCAACAAGGGTACCTGCATAATGTACATTTTTATACCTAACCTTGAATTGTACCTCACATCTTTAAAATTAAAAAACAAAATTCTGGGAATTCTGGTAACATCAAAAGTGCATAGTGTTAAAATAATGTATAATAGAAAGAAGCTTGAAAATGACCTTTGAGGCCCAGCACGGTGGCTCAAGCCTGTAATCCCAGCACTTTGGGAGGCCGAGGCGAGAGGATTGCCTGAATCCACGGGTTCGAGACCATCCTGGGCAACATGGTGAAACCTCGTCTCTACAGTAACCCAAAAATTAGCCGGGCATGGTAACATGCACCTGTAGTTCTGGCTACTTGGAAGGCTGAGGGGAGAGGATTGCCTGAGTCTAGCAGGCCGACACTAGGGTAGCCATGAGCATGCCACTGCACTCCAGCCTGGGCGACGGAGTGAGACTCCAACTTAAAAAAAAAAAAAGAAAATGACCTTTGGCAAATGTTTAACTTCTCTGAGTTTCCATTATTTAATTTGTTAAATAACAATTATCATATGAATTTGGTGAGATAATAAGAAATAAACTATATACATTAAATAAAGATGATCACATAGGATCTGGCACAACCACGTGTTAGATAAACTTTGTTATTATTATTATTGCCACAGAAAACCCATTTCTTGTGGCTTTACTACAGCTGTTGACAAAAACATTTGTTCTTGTTCCATATTCTCACAGAATAAATCATCCTTTTAATAACAAAAGGAGGTGAAATATCCTCTGGATGACAAAAAGCATACAATAATGATCTCATTTCTTATGTAATCAAAAGATATTAGTTTGAATTTCATAGATGTATGATTAATAGAATATAGATTTTTTTTCAACCATTCATTTTAGGTAGTTCACAAGTCAGAAGCATTATATATTTTGTGACAAATAAAGACCATGTTACATGATAAAATTCAGATAATATCAGTAGTTTGTGCAAAAAAAATTCCTGTGAGTCTCACTAGACTGCATTGTTCAATATGGTAGCCACTAACTGCATGTGTGTATTGAACATTTGAAATACAACTGTTCTAAATGGAAATATGTAAGTTTAAAACATACAATAAATTTTTCGAAGACTTAGCATATAAAAAAGAATATAAAATATTTTATTATTAATTTATGTCAATCACATGTTGAAATGATGGTATTTTGAATATATTGGGTTAGATACAATATGCCATTGAAATTAATTTACTCTATTTCTTATTTTTTAAAATTTCTCTACTAGAAAATTTAAAACGGTATATGTTACTTCTCTGATATTTCTTTGGGGCAGCACTGCCCTGGACTAATGGTTCTCAGTAGTTCTTATACATGCACCAATACTGTATTTATAAATGTCACACAAGTTACTTAAAAATACGTATTCCTGGTCCTTCAGTGATTCTGACTCTAGTGGCCAAGGAATTTTCATTTTTCAGCAAGACACTGAATATTTTAAATGCAGATTGTCACTGGACCACATTTTGAAAAACATTGCTAAAGACTAAGCTTTCCTTAGCTGAAACAGGATGCGAAGAAGCACAGGGAGGGATGTTTCTGGACAAAACTAGACTAAAATGAATGCAGAAAAAGAGGGAAAGAAGCAAGACTGGAGAAGGTTCTCACTGACCCGCTCTGAGGCTCTTTTCACTAGTGAATAGAGAAGGTAAGTCTGCCTCTCTTTCCCAAATTCTAGCATAGGTGGGGAGGAAGCAATTAAAGTCTGCACTATGAGGACTTCTCAGCAGTACATGGTAAGATTTGAAGGTAAGGTTTACAAGACTGTGGGGAATAAAAATCATGATAGAACTGTTTTTAGTGGTAACTAATAAAATCCCTCTTAATATTGTTACTTCTATATTGCAGCCAATTGGCAGGTGGATATATGTATATAGTATAGATCAAATTTGGAGAAAAAAAATATACTCCATGCAGCCTCTGTCTCCCACTTCTCTTATGGTGCATCTTCACCACTATCCACATAGCAATAGCATTCCAGGCATTGGGCAACAGAATCACAATTGTTCACTACCAGTTACTGCTGAAACAGAGCACCTCTTCCATCATGTTCGGGATACAAGGCTCTTTCTTGGCTGCCACATAAACAAACTTTCAAATATAAAGAAGAAGAGACTAAGGAAAACAACTCATTCAACAAACTCAACTCCACCTCCATTGATGTCACACTCTTTATTTTGTTAGCCTTTTCTACTACCAAGGTCCTTCTATTTCCTTCCTTCTAACTTGATATCTTTGCCTCAAGTAGTCTTTCCTCACAACTTGCTCTGCTATTGTGTTTTCTAATGTTTTCTCTTGTCTAGCACGCAACAGGAGCAGAACTGAAAGTCATGCTGATTAGATGGTGACAGTCCAATCTCAAAAGGGTATCCCTTCCAATCCCAACAGAGCATCCCTTTCATGATTGTCTTTCAGAGCTGTCACTCTCCTACATGACAAAATTATGGTACTGGCTGGGAATTTTTATAGTCAGGTTCCATTTTCATTTTGCTGATCAAGAAGGGTGAACACTCTCCCAGTGAGAGTGGTGCACACTACATACAATTCTCAGTGATTAAACAAGAATTCCTGGTCTAGATAAGGGTCTTATGGAAATACATGGTGGCATATTTTTAGGCTGAAGTTGACAACTTTGGTTATTCCCCCAAATCTAAAATTTTCTGCCATGAAACCTGCAAAGGAACCATATAATTATTGACAGGATATTGAGGTCAGTGAGTCCAAATTCTTATGCAAAATAACTTCCTAACTGGAGGTCACTTGTCCTGCATATAAACAATAATAATCAACTAAGTTTCAGATATTGTTCCTAGGATTTTTCATGACTTATCCTATTTAACCTTGAGTAGCCATCTCTTCCTTCCTTTACAGCTGATAAAACAGAGATCCAGAGAAATTGGGTCACTCACCCAAGATTACAGATTAAAGGGTATGAGCTAGTTTTGATCTTCAGTGATCCATTTCTAACTCCTAGGGAGAACTATGCCTTAAGACAGTTAATCTGTATTTTCTAGACCCCAAGGCCACAGTTTTAGGTGAATTAGAGTTAGGCCCAGGACTCTCATAGAAATCACTGAGAAAGAGAAGCTCTCTAGTTTCATAATACTCTGTGATCTATCATAGAAATAAGTAACTGAGTACCATATATTCTCACTCATAAATGGACCCTGAACAATTATAATAGTATAAGAAAGGGATTGGCAGTAGTGGGAAACTGCCAAAGGTGGTGGTGGGGGCAACCCTCTTCATCTATAAGGGTACCTGATCTGAAACCAGGTGAAGTGGAGACCAAAGGGAGGCCCAAACTTTACCTGTACAATGACCATTGTACTAACCCTGAATTGTACCACACATCTTTAAAATAAAAAAAAGAGAAGCTCTTCCCCCCACCTTTTTTTTTAACCACTGTGGTTGTTAAAAGATTAGGTTATAATTGTGGGCTTTGCAACCATTTTGGCACCACATGTGAGTCAGAAGTGAAGAGGTTCTGGGCCCTGGCGACCCTTTAGAACTACCTGTGCTTGGAATTGGAATTTACTCCTTTCTCCAATAAAAGAAAGAAGCACCAACAGCTTCTTTTTCTTTTTCTTTAAGACAGGTTGAGTTGTGCTTCTGTCACTTGAAAACAAGTAGGTCCTTCATGAGTGAGCAATAAAGCAACTGATTTAAAGCACTAAGCTTCTAATGCTTAAGCGAATATTTTACACATATTAGATATTTAATAAATATTAGTTTTCACTCTTCCTTGCACAAGTTTCTGAAGCAAAGATTCTGTGTTATGTTTCTCTCTTTTGCATAGGACCCAGTAAAAGGGCAGAAACATAAAAAATAAATAAATTGAATACATATCGACAGATCAACTGACAGATTGAGAACTATACCCAGGAGAAATTAGACAAAGTTTACCCACTTATCATTTCCACTCCTGGCTCTGAGTGGAAGCCAGAGAAGGAAAGTGCTCTCAGCATAGCTCACAGGGGAGATTTTCCCAACAGGATTCTCCAGATTGACTTGACTCAGACATAAACTTGCCAGACTCACCCCAGTACCACCTGGTTAACCAAAGGGCCAGAAGGTGTCTCCAGAAGAAAGACTTAAAGGAGCTAGGGAAGTAGAAAGCAGTTCACTGAAGCTCCTGGCATTTGCCTGAGGGCACAGCTGGAGATATTAATAATCATTTCTCTCATTAGACTGCCGAAAATGAGCACAAAGTGAGAAGGGGAAAAAAACAAGTGTTTTGCTGCCTCCTGTTTGAATTAATCTCTTCTGACAACTGCTGATTTGAGTTTGTGATTCGATCTTCCATATGTCTAGCTCTATTGGTCAATTAAGTGCAGAGGGTGATTGGGGGAAGCAGTGATGCTCAGCCTGATTACAGGAGGAAGCATCACACGGCATTTAGATCACGCAAAGCAGCCCACTGAGCTTGGCTTAAACAGAGCCAAGCCGAGCAAGAGTGACTTCTGGTATTGCCAGAAGGGTAGGTTCGAACCTCGGCATTCAGAGCACTTGTATCAGCAAGCTGGACATCAGAGTCAGCTTCCCATGAGCAATAAGCAAGTTCTGGAGAATTATGCAGGAGATCTAAGCCTCATGCAAAGTTAAGCCCCCAGTCAACCAACTCAAATCTTATCCTTCCACATTGTCCAACTAATAAACCACTTTCTATGAAGCATCATAAACTTAAAACCAGAAAATAAAGTGGTATTTAACTTGGAGAGTATAATTTATGCATTTGGAATTAAGAAATGTAATAGCAAAACACTTAAGTTAGACAAAAACAACACAGAAACAATGGCACTCACACATTACTATTCAGTAATAAAAACATTTCAGAACTGCGAGTTCTAGTCCTACCTTTTTAATGGCTTGTTTTTTTTTTGAGTTGGTGTCTCACTCTGTCACCCAGGCTGGAGTTCAGCAAAATGCTTCTTTTCTTCATTGCCACTTCCCCATTTTCAAGGAGGCCGATGGAGGCAGTGGGGCATTTAGTACTCTCACAAATACAAAATCAAACTTGATCTAACAGCTCAAGAGCACGTTTTGACTAGAGTGATGACAGCCCACAGTCTTTTATGAATTTAATACTAAAGTATCTCATGTGACTTTTGAAAAGAATAGTTAATAAAAACGATTGTACACCATTTTAGAAAAGAAAGATCCATATCAGTGCTTAACAATCATCATAGCAGACAACAAGCTCATTTCAAAATAACATTATGTCAAGAAGCAGCTATGATTTCCAAGATGTAGTTTCAGGCTAATAATGCCATAGAACATTCACATTTCTGTTTCCCATCATGAAAATATCTGATTTAGTATTAATTTCTGATAATTCATCCAAACCCTAAAAGAGAGAGGACTGATACTTGAACAACAATTGTTTATAATGTAATGAGTTAGGAAAGCAAATGATGCAGTTAAAAATAAATGGAAAAACATAGGATGTGCTGCAAACTAGTTAGGTATGTTCTTACTAGAATAACCATGTAAGTGAATTAACATGTGATTTATATCCTTCCAGAAGGAAAAATTAATAGCCTAACAAAGGCTCCATTCTAAGCTTTATCTTACTCAACATATTTATTGATGACATGGGAAAAATAAACCTATATGGCAACATTATCAACTTGTTTTCCAAAATTTAAGGAGAAAAGCTAAGGCATAACAGAAGTAGAGTACAAAATGAACTCTAGGTTATTTTGAACCAAGTCAACAAAAGAAAACCCAAAATGGACAAATGTAAACTTCTAACATTGATCTGCCCCTTTATCATAAGTACCAACTGGTGAGAACCATTTTACAGTATTACATCTGAGTTAAACATTGTAATTGACTACATATCTCATCATGATTTAAAAATTTCAATGCTGCTAAGGATGCCTATACATTCTTAGGCTTAAGATAAGTACTGTCTCTTGAACAACCATGGTCATAGACTATTTCATGATTGTCACGTATAGGTTGAGTGTATATTTAATTCTGTACACTACACTTTAAGATGTTGACAAATTTTAGGTCAAGTGAAGATTATCTAGAAGGGTGAAGAAAACTTGAATACTGCCAGCTGACAAAAAATTGAGGAAAGTGAATCAAGAGAGAGCATACTTGTGGGAAACAATGACAAAATAATCAGGCTATTTTAAAGATTTTTAAATGAAGAACAAATATACACTTATTTTTAGTGGATCCATAAGTAAAATCATGGGTAGATATTTCAGAGGCATAGATTTTTGCTCAAATGAAGAGATCTTTTTTTTTTTGAGTTGGTGTCTCAATCTGTCACCCAGGCTGGAGTTCAGTGGCCTGCTCATGGCCACTGTAGCCTTGACCTGCTGGACTCAGGCGATCCTTCCACCTCAGTCTTCCAAGTAGCTGGAACTATAGGTGCATGCCACAGTGCCAGGCTATGAAGGGGTCTTAAATAAGTACAATGACTTTCCTAATAAATAGTGGTCTCTGACAGGAGGGGGGTTCAAAATAAACTAGGGAAAAACCCTATAAAAGAGATTCACATATTAAGTAAGCCTCTGGAATAAATGGCTTTCTGAGATCATCTCTAATTCTAAAACTTCTAGATTCTATCACAGTATAAGAATTACATATCTAGAGGAACTACTTATTATATATTTAGAAAGAACATGCTATGTCTTGAGAAATATGCATCTCTTAGTTAACTGTAATGATGGAAAAATATGATATTAATAGGGTTAAAAACTGCTATAGTTTGAATATACATGTTCCTCCAAAATTCATATGTCGAAACTTAAACCCCAAGGTGATGGTATTGAGAGGTGGGGTCTTTGGGAGGTTATTAACTCACATGGATGGGATTAGTGCATTTGTAAAAGAGTTTGAGGAAGCAAGTGTGTCCCTGTTTTCCCCTTCCACCATGTGAGGACACATAGAAGGCACTGTTCATGAGGAACAGGCCCTACCACACATAGAATGTGCTGACATATTGATCTTGGACTTCCTAGTCTCCACAACTGCAGCAAAATAAAACAAAATCTGTTTTTTATAAATTACTCAATTTTTTGTTATAGCATCCCAAACAGACTAATGTAAATTCTATAAATGTTATAAGTTATAAGAAAACAACTCTAATAATGACACACGGTAGAGTCTTTAGAGAATGAACAATCTATGAAAGAAGGAATACATACTGATTATGAAAATATTGTATGGAGGAGGGTTGTTAGAAGATGATATTTAAGAACTGTGGATTTAAATGAACTCTTTCATTTAAATGCTGACGCTGCCACTTGCTAGATGTATAACCTTAGGCTGTGACTTAATTTCTATTTGCTGCAGTTCCTTCATTTGTAAAATGAGGATAACAATATAGGTACCATATGAAGTTACTATGACTTAAGTTAATATACACAAGGATTTTAGAAAGTTCTTGAACCACAGTAAGGGCTATATGATTTTAATAGCTGTTTAAATACTTTTAGAAAAACGGCACTAGAAATATTTAAGTGGAGGCGAATATGCTTCCGAAACCCTGTTAATAAAAATAAATTAGAGGTCTAGATTTGATTTCCTTATTATATTTATTTACTTGGTATTAGCCTTCTGGGATAGTTGTATGCTAAAACCTTATTTTCCTTCTGTTGCCTTGCCACTACTGATGAAGGAAGATACAGCACAGAAAATTTAACACCAGTGATTTTTGCTATTATGTAACTTTTGCAAAAGCTAAAACCTAACAACCTGAAGTAAGTTTCATTTATGCCTTCTTTGCCCTAGGGTGGTGATGTCAGTGAATGGGCTAACAATGGAAAGCCACAAGGCAGCCTATCTAATTATAAAATTGTGTAAATGACTCCTGAATAAATGAGAGCTGATTATATATATATAAATTATGGGTTATCTAAGAATGTAAAGTGTATTTTAAAAATAACAACATTGAACCTGGGTGATCTGATGATATGAAAATAAACTATAAAATTCAAAATATTTAATAAACATCAACAACAATGAACATTATGAAACATTCAGCATCAAGTTATTAATTTTCTAGTTAATTTGGCAGAGTATGTCGCACACTGTCCACAGAGTGGGAATTCTAACAGAATTCTTCAGAAACTGATTCAGAACCAAGATGCCCACTTTTATGTGTCTCCTTGGCCTGTGCAGACTGAAGTACAATCAATGGCAAATAGGGGATATGAGAAAAGATGATATATTTGAATAAATTCCACAGGGAAAAAAAATCTCACATCTTCAGACAATAGATCAAAACTCTCCTTTTTTTTATTTGACCTTCAGAAAATCCTAACTGTTACAGGCCTGATTTTTTTAAAAGAAGTAAAATTCACTGACAGATTTCTCTTTCTCTTCTTTTATCTACCTCTTTTAATGGAATGCTAATGATACCATTTTATTCAGCAATTCTACTTTTAGAAATTTGAAAGTAGTGGTGCCCGTAGTTGAGAATGTGGTCTTAGATTCAAGTTCTAGTTCCAACATTATCTAGCTATATGGTCTTGAGACAATTCATTAACCTCTTCAAGCCTCAATATTCTCATCTATAAAATAGAAACATATACATATGACTTTGATTTTGTGACAATTATAGATGGGCACAAAGTCTTTAGCATAATTATATAGGTACTCTAAATTCTGCCTTTATATCAAATGAGTCAATGCCAGTCACAAAAATCTTATGATCATTTCAATAGACGCAGAAAAAGCATTCAATAATATTCAACTTCTCTTCATAATAAAAGCCCTCAACAAAATAGGCACAGAAAGAACATACCTCAAAACAGTGAAAACCTGTTACATCTAACCAATCAACATCATACTGAATGGGGAAAAGTTGAAAGCATTTCCCCTCAGGACAGGAACACGATGAAGATGCCAACAAGACAAGAAAACCTAGAAAAAACTCTTCTGGATATTGGTCTAAGCAAAGAATTTATGGCTAAGATCCCAAAAGCAAATCGAACAAAACCAAAAATAAATAAGTGGGACTTAAACTAAAAAGCTTTTGCTCAGGAAAATCAATTATCCACAGAGTAAATAGGCAACCTATAGAATGGGAAAAAAATATTCACAAACTATACATCCAACAAAGAACTAATATCCAAAATCTGCAAATGAATAGAATAGAAAACAACTAATTCCATTATAAAGTGGGCAAATGATAAAAACAGACATTTTTCAAAGAAGATATACAAATGGCCAGCACACATGTCAAAAACTGCTCAACATCACTAATCATCAAGGAAATGAAAATTAAAACCACTTATAAGACCACCTTATACCAACCAGAATAGCCATTATTAAAAAGAAAGAAAAAAAAGATGTTGACCTGGATGCGGTGAAAAGAGAATGCTTACACATTGTTGTGGGAATGTAAATTGATACAACCTCTATGAAAGTCTGGAGACTTCTCAAAGACCTAAAAGTAGATCTACATGTGATTCAGCAATCCCACTACTGGGTATCTACCCAAAGGAACAGAGGTTGTTGTATCAAAAAGAAACCCGCGCTTGTATGTTTATCTCAGCATAATTCATGATTGCAAAAATGTGGAATCAACCTATGTGCCCATTAAACACTGAATAGATAAATAAAATGTTATACACACACTATCAGGTACTTTTAAGCCATAAAAAAGAACAAAATAATGTCTTTTGAAGCAACTTAGATGGATTTGGAGGCCATTATCCTAAGTGAAATAACTCAGGAAAGGACAAAAATCTAACGTCTCATGTTCTCACTTAGAAGTGGGGGCTAAGCTGTAGGTCCACAAAGATACACAGAATGGTATAATAGACATTGGAGACTCAGGGAGGAAAGGGTAGTAGGGGGATGACGGATAAAAATTACCTGTTGGATGAAATGTGCTCTAGTGGGGGTGACAGATACAATTGAAGCCCAGACTTCCTCACCACTAAACAATTCATCGATGTAATCAAAAATCACTGTACCCTTAAAGAGCTATTGACATAAATAAATAAATAAATATTTTTTAAAAATGAGTCAATCTTGGAAAGTTATTAGTTTTAAACAAACATAACTTGACCCTTCACATTGCCATAACACTGTTAAAGGTGTCATTCGTTATGTTATTAAGTATCTTCTCTTTAAAATTCCATAAAGTAAATTTATTTCAGTATATACTATAACTCAAAATGCTTTTCTTAAAGAATTAGAATGTTTTCTTCCATTCACTAATAATAATAAAATAAAACTTCTATTTTGGCTGCCAGGAAACTCAGAGTAAATTTTACATTTATATTTGCTCCATTCTTTGTTGTAAGACCCTTTTTCCTCTTATAAATGTTTTATTGTCTAAATATCATGTTAATAAGCAGACTCAAATATTTCATAATGGGATCCAGAGATCTTATTATGAAATATGTAATGTGACACAATTTATGTGACTACAATTTATGCTACATCAAAAAATAATTAACATATAGCTTTTATATTTTGATATTAAATATACATACACATAAAAATTATATGAGATAATATATTAGAAAAAAGAAAAAGATAATGCTCATTGCTGGTATAGATGTGATGAGAAAGGCATCTTGGAATACTTCCTAGTGATAGTGAAAACTTCCATTGTTTGGTAAATGTTTATAAAAGAAGAAGCTCTGTGTCTAGAAATCTATTATTTCTAAGAAAATAATTATATATTAAGATTAAAATGTATGTACAAATATATTCACTTCAGCATTATAATTGTAAAAATATTTTATGAAAAAAATCCCAACCAAAAGAATCATGAATTAATAAAATACATGTAATTTCAACCTTTCATATTTTTAAATTAATTATTTTGTAAAAATAATTATATTAACAGAAGAAAAAAGGCAACAAAAAGTAAATTCTGCTTAAAATTATGTTGAACAATTATCGCCATTCAGATGTGTTTTCAAAGACTAGGAAAAAATACATCAAAACACTAACATTGCTTAAATCTTGGTAATAGGATTAACAATGGTCCTTTTTTTCTTTTGATTTTTATGCATTTTCTGATTTTGTACAATGACTATCACACTAATCAGAGAAAGTATAAAACATTAAAAAGTATAAAACGTAACTAATGAGAAAAATTAAATGTGAAAGAGGGGAAAATACAAGTATATGAAGACTTTTTATATTATTCTAATAAGGGTGTTTTATTAGAAAGCATGCCTAGGTAACAGAATGTACTATTCCATTTTACCATACCCTAAGGTCAGCGTGTTTAGAATGGTTCTGAGTTCTGATATAATATGTATTGGCCAAAATGCCCAATTCCACAAAGCACTAAAAATTGTAGAAGAAACAATTGGGAGCAAAATTGACCGTGGTTAACCATATTAATTGTAAAGTTTTCATAGCGCTGGCACACATTGTCTTTTGTTGAATTGATTCTTGCAGCACTCTACAAGGTAAGCAGAGCACGTATTAATGCTTTTTTACTCAGAGAGGTTGAATGACTCACTCAAGTTCACTCACAGCTTTCACATGTAGAATATAGACTGTAATTCATATCTTTAGATTTAAACACTTTGGGAATATCATGGGTAGAGAGACTTTCTTTTAATGTTTCTCTCTTTTTCTTCCCCTCACCCCCATTAATTACCAACCTCTATGCAAAGCAGTTTGGGACCCAGTGCACATGTTTATAAGTATTTGTTAAATAAATAAAAGTGAGACATTTCATATTGACTTACAGAAAATATGCCTCTGGATCTCCTTTTTGAAGAAACTGTGTTTATTTACCTTTAAAAAAAAAACTATCCTTGATGAAAAAAATCTGTTAAAAATGTAATAATTAGTCTTACCTATATGTGAGCAACAGAACAGTCCTTCAACTCATAAAAGGAGAGCCCCATGTGCCCTTCGCTCCATTGCTGTCAGTCATGCTGCCCAAAGTCAAACAGAAACCAGGTACTGACTGGCTGTGTACAGGGTACATTCTGCAATCCCATGTTCTTTGATGCAACACCACTGCAGCAGGCCTTCAAAATTGGCCCTGTCACTTTAAATATAATAGACAATAAATCATTCCTCTGAGACAACCCCTAAGGAAAACAGGGGAAAAAAATAGAAATAGCATTTAAAAGCCCTTTTCTATTACAGTGCCTCTAGGGAGCTTTTAAAATTGGAACTCTTTTGAAGTGAATTTTATGCTTTTTGGGGCTTTTAAAAATGCTTCTAGAATTAACCTTGCAATTCTAGGACCAAATCTTCCATTAGATCCTTTAATTTGGGGGGGTCTTTATTATGCTGGTATTATCAAATTTGCTCATCCTCTCTGTGCTGCTTTCCCCGGTATTCCATTACCAATCAACCCGTTTTCTCGTGCTTTGAGTACCTCATTTATTTCTCTCTCCTCCCTCTCTATATTTCTACTGGTATTTCTTCATCGGTCTTATTTTCCTTCTTCTTTTTTCCTTCATCAAATCTAGTTTTAGTTATTTCTCCTTTCAAATACCCTTTAGCCCTTTGGACACAGATAATTCAGAATTTTCCACTTTCCAACTCCTATAGCAGAATTTTCTTAGACACAGCTGGACCACATACATCTCTTTTTCATAAACCTTCCCCTCTCTTGTTTTTGTGGTCTTTCCTGGTTGATAAGAGAACACCAGGATAACAAAGAAATTTGGATTATTTTAGTTTGAAAAAAACAAAAACTTAAATCCTTTAAAAAAAAAAAGGTCAATGTAAAAATATAAGCATATAAAGCACAGAATTATACTACAGGTCAGGGTTTACATTAAGAGTGGAAGATTCAAAATCACAGGCCAGCTCTCCTGTAACCAGTACTCAGCTATGATCACTTAAGTTCATATAGCATTATGTGGCCCAATAAAACAGTTATGGCTCAATGGCCTTTATTATTGTTACAAATTAAAAGTCTATACTGAACAAAACACAGCTCATGTTAATATTGAAAAACATACACACTTGAAGTAAATAATGGGACAGCAGCAACTGCTTCTTGATATTATATTACATGTCTTCTTAGACCCCCTGCTCTGTGAAGGAAAGGAAGAGAAATTCAACTCAATATCGAGCTGGTATCTTTTGAAAAATTGGGAAGGCCGAAATATGAAGCAAAAAGCAGTGAGAACAGATTATTCTGACACCTTTTAGATTTATAGACTTCCCAGTCTACTTAATGGCCATTCATCTCACCTGGCCTGCCAGAGTCACTCCAGCCACCCTCTGGGTGAGTGCTTATTACCAACAAGGCAGCAATCAAATTATTCTAGGGAATTTACTGAGTGAGATAAATAAAAGCTGCCTAAGTCATTATTTCTCCTAGTGCTTTGTCCGGAACATAAGTCCCGTGAGAAGCTCTAAAAATGTCCCATAGACACATAAGTGTCATGAACACTGTATACCCTAACCCTTCTGGAGAGTACATTAGCATAATAAACACACTGATCAGAGTTACAATTAAAAAAGTAAAAGCTGTCTGGCTTTGTTTCAGTCAGCATTTACCCAAAGCCCAAGACATTCTTTTTTTTTTTTTCAAGAGACAGGATCTTGCTATGTTGCCCAGGCTGGAATAGAAACTATTCACAGGCACAATTACAGTGTGTGCACTACAGCTTCAAACTCCTTGGCTCAAGTGATCCTTCTGCCTTAACACTCTTATTTTAAACAAAACTTATGAAAAAAATTTGGAAACTTTGGAGAAGCCTAGAGTAGGTATTTGCCTAAAAGAAGATTCAGGAGAACTATCTTGGAGATAGCAATGATTGTCAAATCAAATGATTAGATGAATAAAAATAGGGAGGAATATTGTAGGTTTGTATTAATGATTTTCAACACTACAAGAGAGAAATGTACCAGCAGATCACAGTCATTAAAAATGACCCATTGGTGGACAGCAAATTACATACTAGGGAACCAACACTGGAGAAAAATCAAAGAGGTGGAGGTCATGTTTTATTTCACTTGTAGCACTTTTCAAATTCAGTCCTAACCAAACCTGATTAAAGTAAATCCCTTTTTTACAGCCTGTGGAGTCTATAAGATTATGGTGTTAATGGAAGTGCGATTCGATCCGTCAGTAATGGTGCATGTCGGGACCCTGGCGCCTCTGACAAGTCCATTTTTTAAGACGTATTTATTGTTTTTTTTTCTTCTCCCTTCTGTTCTCTGCATTGCGGGGTTTAATTGAACCAGTTTAAAGTGATTCTTCTTCAAGGCCCATTAATTGATTTTATTTGTGTATTCTCTAGGGGTCAAGGAAAAGGGAAAAAAAAAAACAATAAAATTGCAGCTCTGGTTTTCACTGTCATATTCTCCCTGTCAATTCATAGCTCTGTTTTTGTTTGTTTGTTTGTTTGTTTGTTTTATCTGTCTCAGTCTTTTCTTATGATTTTTGCAAGGTGCGATATTATTTGTTTTGTTTTATATCACTGATTTATTTAATTCTGATAGTGGTTTGTCATTAAGAAAATAATAAAATATACCCAATCTGGTCAACCATGTAGCATCTAGGAGTTCCTCGTGATAAACCCAATTGAAGAAGGAATATTGCAGTGAAACAGTCATCAAACTTTATATTCTGACAACAAAGCATCATAACGTTTTCTTTCTATCATTATAGGGCAAAATCTCTTGAGGTTTGATGTTGTGACATGTGTACACACATACAAAGTGTGTTCAGATTTATTCAAATAATCCAGCATTGTACCAATTGTCTTAAGTCTGTTAAGTAAGAATGAAGATGCTATATGGATTGCAAAATAGTATATTTAGGAGATAGAAATTTTAGACTGAAACTGAGATACTGACAAGCACAGAAACTATATATGTGTGCAAACATGTCATGACATCATTCCTCAAAAGACTCTGTCCTGTCATGTTACAGAGTTCTATGATGTCACACTATTATGTCATACAATGTAATTGATACCACTTTTACATGCTTATTTCTATCAGGTTGTAGCTAATTTTCGGGTAATTTTATGAAGCAGATATTAATATCACTGTTGAATTGTCAATGTCTAAGACTCAGAGATGTGAAGTAATTTTCCAAGAATGTAGATAGAATTTAAATCTAGGTCTGATTTGCTCCAATGCCTCTATTTCTCTACTCATTAGATATACTGTTGCCTTGGAAGTTCAGTTTGCAATGGCTTTTATTCACTGAAGATGGAAATACAATAAAGTCATTTAAAGGTGGGTAACTTTTTTTCTCCACTGCCTCCACTGACCACAAACAAACAATATTTGAATGATCACATAATTCCTGCTTTGAGCTTTACTCCAAGACCAGTTCTCTGTGGGCACTGTGCTGCTAAGGCTGGGGTAAAAGACAAGAAAGGCACAGGATGTAACCACAAAGCTGGACCCTAACACAGGCTGGACAAGTTACCTCTAGCCTCTTGGCCATCTTTTTGTTTCTTCTGATGTCATATCCTTCTCTTTGTTCATTTCCAGTCCCTTACCCCAATTCCCAAGTCCTCAGTGACTCCCAGGTTTAGGTCTTTCATTTAAATGCAGGTCAAAGTTATCCTCGACACATACTGGTAAAAGTATGCCATCGACTTCTGTTCCCAATCACCTTCTTCCGAATGTTTTGAGAGAGATTAAGAATTTAAAGTTGATATTGACATTGAAAGAAAAAGCAGCGGGGAGGTGGAGGGGAGGGGGGACAGGGGTGGGGTGGAATGGGCATTACATAGAAGGAAGTATCTTTTCTTTGCTTGATTTACTTTCAATAATACCTGAGAAGAAAAAGTGACAAATTCTAAATTTATTTCCAGCATATCAGAGAACATCTTCAAGTAAAAGGCGTATATATTTAAGAATGTATTATTAATTGGAAATCTCACAAGGGCAGCTTCTTGTTGAAGGGGTGCACTCTGTGTGTTCTATGGCCACACAGTTCAAAGAAAACAAGGCTGTCTCACTTCTCTTCACCTCTATGCACACTCTCTTTTCCCTCTACTTAGGGCATCCACCTTCCTGAAACTCTTTACCTTCATTCACCTTTAACAACTTTTACTTGTTTTGTGAGACTTCAATTATCACTCTTACCTGTTTCCTGATAGATTTTGACAATAAAATCCTTCAAGGGGCCAGTAAGAATAAGTGGTGCAAAGAAGAGCTGTCCCAGGTCTAGCAAATGGGGAGTGGTTACAAAGTCTTCAACTACTAGTGGCAGATGGTGATCATCACAAAAGGAATGAGAACATCTTTACTTTTTGGGAATTACTGCAAGGAAAGAGAACATGCTTGCAAACCTGACATGTCCCCAAACCATGGACACACTGGTGTATGGACAGAAAGACCCACATTCCTTTCCACACTGAGATATGTGCCATTCTCTGGGTTCCCAGAAACCTGCAAATCACTATATCAAATTATATGTCACACTCTACCATAAGTTTTGGTTTGCATGAATCTCCCCTCAAAATGGAATCAAGTCCTGTTCATCTGTATTTCTAGTTCCTTCCTCAGTACCTGGCATAGAAGAAATGCTCAATTAATACTTTCTAGCACAAATGAAAGAATGAATAAGAAGGAATTTCTTAGTAAGAACTACTGTACAAATGCAATGGAAGTACAATCCTGAGATAGTGTTGCAAAAAAGACAGTGGGGCTAAACAACTGACCCAGAAAGAAGACAAATACATTTTGAATTCAGCCTTATTAAGATTTTTAAAAAAGGCTTTTATTTGACTGGTCATGTAATAGCATAAAAAACCTTTAATGACCTGAAATAGCTTGCTTAACTTAAGTAACTCCATTTTGTAACAGATTCTCCATTTTAGCTGTTCATACCCAGAGATGACCCCCCTGCATAACCTTCCCGTAAACACAAGTTGTAATGTTCCCATAATCACAAGCCCACATTTTTGTTCCCCTCTGTGCTTGGAAACTACCTAATTACAAATTCTGTAGCAGTAGCTTTTTGCAAACAAATGCTCTGCCAAAAATGTAATCATAACTGTACAGCTTTCGTGGTTTTTACCTTTATAAACCCCCTGCTCAATCTGTTTGGGATCGAGAGTTCTTTATGGCACTAGTCTACTCTGGACTGCCAGCTAATAAAGGACTCAAATTCTACTTTCTGTGTGTTGACAACTTCTTTCTCGCACTTTGGATATAACAGTCAGAAAATACAGTTTTTGTGTGAATTTTTTTTTTCTCTCAAATTTCAAAGAACAAGCTTATGTAAGAAGCCTTGGAATGCAACCTGCACTGTTTATGATCAAACACCCATCAGTATGGAGGGCTAGAAAGTAGAAATAAAGTTTGGGCATGATAGTTCACACCTATAATCCCAGTGCCTTGGGAGATCAAGGCAGGAGGATCACTTGAAGCCAAGAGTTTAAAGCCAGACTGAGCAACATAGCGAGATCCTGTTTCTACAAAAAACATTCAAAAAATGAGCCAGGCATGGTGATACACTCTTAGCCACTCAGGAGACTGAGGCAGGAGGATCCTTTGAGCATAGGAGTTTGAGGTTACAGTGAGATATGATCACGCCACTGTCCAGCCTGGATCACAGAGCAAGAGTCTCACTTTTAAAAAACGACAACAACAACAAAAAAGCAGAAATAAATAGGAATAAATATTTATTTCCGTGGAGTAGCCCTAAGGCTCTTAGGCTCAGAAAACTACCTTGAGAGTGCTTCACTCCTGGAACTGCCTATTACAGTTGTTCCCCACTTAACACCAAACATGCTGTGAGTAGGTGAGTTTACAGTGAGGTAGAGGGAAGAGAAAACTGCATCATTAAAAGGCCATTTACAAAATGCTCATATTGTACTTGGGAGGATGTGACTATTGAACCAATACATTTTTCTAATTAACATATTAACACAGTGAAGCATCTTAATGTTCATCAGAATGATTACTGGTAAGGTGGTTAATGTAGAAATTCTTTCCAGTATAAGGGAATCTAGAGAAATTCTTTCCAATATAAGAGAATCTAGAAGCCTTTCACTTCTGACACTGCTTACAGACTCATTTTGAATCAGAGAAGATAGTTGTAAAAGGAGGCGATGCTCTTCTTTTCATAAACCATCTGTCTTTATTTTTATTCTTCTAATTTCCTCCTGAGATGTCAACACAATAGTAGCATATAACCTTCCCGGAAGCAATCTAACCCCAGGAAAAGCACATACAGGCATGGAAAAAAAATATAACCAAACTCATTTTCACATGAGAATAGGGGTCTAGGTGGCATTACTTTAGTCTAATTTTATGATGTTTCCACTGACACCTTCTCTCTTGTTACGAGAGCATACAATCTCCTCATTGTGGATTTCCACTGACAAAGAATTGGGATAACAAATACTTTTACTTGCATTTACAGGTAATTTCAGTGAACACAGTCTTCTTTCTGCCTTGTACCTAGTACTTAAATGATCAAATTTGCAAGCAGATTGAGTACCTATGCTTATGCCTCAAAATTAAGAACTTCCTCTCATATGCTCGTTGACATCTACATGAATATAACTCAAATTTGTTCTAAAACTCTGTGTGAGCATTCACTTTGCTCCACTCAACTTCATTCTAACTCTACTAAATAGTTTCAACCCAACCTTGACTTATCTAATCCAACAAAATCAGATATATTTTCTTAGTACTTTCTGCCATATAAAAACACATCATTGTCTTTAAGCTAAGACATTGTTATGAAAGCATACATACACTCAGAATTCAGCTAAGTTAAATCTCCTTAATAATAGAGTAGGTGTTAGAGTATCTATACCTACCTTCAATTTGCTGCTGTAAGCAAAAATCAGGCAACATTGCTAGTAGTTAACTCAATGTCAACTGTATTAATAAGAGCAAAATGAACAAGTGTGCCTGGATTTTTCTCCTTGGATCACTTAAGATCCAACCTTTGTTTTCTATTTTAGCTTTAGTCTTGAATGACTGACTGTCAAAGATGCACTTTGGCCTCTGATTTAGCAACTGTCAAGCCAACATAGACATGACCAGATCGAAAGAAATCACCCAACAGATCTGCAGGGCTTGTCAAGGCCTGGAAATGGTGGAAGTCAGATGATTATATTTGCATTGCATAATTGGTGGAGCCTGTCACAGCACTGCTGGAGCCAGCAGCTGCTCTCTGCTGAGAACTAATTCCACCTGATCTATTTAATATTATAATGAATTTAATCCTCTCCACATTCAACCAGAAGTCAAAGAGCACAGTTTATGGCTAAACCTGCGTTTGCAGACAGATGACAAGAGACCCTCTGGTGGTAGGAATTAATGTAGGGAAGTATGCTGACAGTGTTCCCAGTCCTTTATTTAGGTTGAGGGTTTTTTTTCCTCTTCCAGGAAGCAGGCTTCAGTGTAGTCTAAATTGTCCCTTCTCTACTTAAGAATAACTTGTGGAAATCAGAAGGGAATTCAGATATTGTTATGGACTGAAATGTGCCACTTACTCACCCAAATTTATATGCTGAAGCTTAAACCCCCAGTTCCTCAGAATGTGACTGTATTTAGAGATAGGACCTTCAAAGAGGTGATTAAATTAAAATGAGGCTGTTAGGGTAAGTCTTAATTCAATCTGATTGGTATTCTTATAAGAAGAAGAAATTTGGACACAGAGAAATATTAAAGATGTACGACACATTGAAAAAAACACGTGAGGTCACTGTGGCCATCTGCAAGTCAGAGAGGCCTCAGAAGAAACCAACCCGGCTGGCACCTTGAACTTGGACTTCTAGTCACAAGAACAGTGAGAAACATTTCAGTTGCTTAGGCCACCCAGTCTGTGTGATGTTTTGTTATTGTAGTCTTAGAAAAATAATAGATATTATCTAGTGTAACCCAATGTAAGCTTCTTTTAAACAGAATACCATAATTTTTTTTTTGCCAGAATACAGCAAAGTAGAGGGGCAGTTCTCTAACACAAGGCAATTGATTACATTAAAAACAATTAATTTTTATCCAAAAGTTCTGTCTACTGAGGCAGGATGCCTCTCCTTACAATTGCCACCCTGCTGTCTGACTTCTGTACTCTGGATTAGAACAAAATACAATGTCTTATGGGGCAGCCCCTCAATTAAATGAAGGCAGTCATTGTACCTCCATGCTTCTTTCTTAAACCTTCTCTTTTCAGTTAAACTTTTCTTAATGTTTTCAAATAGTCCCCATATGCTACTGTTCTGATTGCATTCAATAATGTTTGCTCTGCTTTGTACCCTTTCCACTGGACCATTGTTTCTCTTAAAATCAGATACAGCTATAGCCAGGCGTGCTGGCTGTGCCTGTAGTTCCAGCTACTTGGAAGGCTAAGGCAGAAGGATCACCTGAGCCCAGCAGGTTGAGGCTGCAGTGGCCGTCAGCATGCCACTGCACTCCAGCCTGGTCAACAGGATGAGACTCCTACTCAAAATAATAATTGTAATTATAATAATAATGATGATGATGATGATGATGATGATAATGCCAGGAGCAGCGGCTCACTTCTGCAATCGTAGCACTTTGGGAGGCAGAGACGAGAGGATTTCCTGAGGGGTTCGAGCCCAGGCTGGACAAGTCAGCGAGACCTCGTTTCTACAATAAATCAAAAAATTAGTTGAGTGTGGTGGTATGCATCTGTAGTTTCAGCTACTTGGAAGACTGAGGCAGAAGAATTGCCTGAGCCCAGCAGGTTGAGGCT
The DNA here is from genome assembly GCA_963574415.1 of Tarsius wallacei. Lineage (NCBI taxonomy): Eukaryota > Metazoa > Chordata > Mammalia > Primates > Tarsiidae > Tarsius > Tarsius wallacei. The sequence goes on from CAUYQG010248012.1 coordinate 37,691, forward strand.
GCAGTGGCCATGAGTGAGCCACTGCACTTCAGTCTGGACAACAGGGTAAGATTCCTACTCAAAATAATCATAATAGTAATAATAATAATAATGATGATGATGATGCCAGGAACAGTGGCTCATGTCTGTAATCATAGCACTTTGGGAGGTGGAGGCGAGAGGATTTCCTGAGTCCAGGGGGTCGAGACCAGCCTGGGCAACTCAGGGAGACCTCATTTCTACAAAAAATCAAAAAGTTAACTGGGTGTGGTGGTGTGTGCTGTAGTTCCAGCTACTTGGAAGGTTGAGGCGGAAGGATCGCCTAAGCCTAGTAGGTCGAGGCTGTGGTGGTCGTGAGCTGCACTCCAGCCTGGGTGACAAAATGAGAATCCAACTCAAAAAAAAAAAAAGAGAGAGATACAACTAAAGTCTCTAACTCAGATATTATCCAGCATGTGATGTGCTTTAAGACAATTAGTTCTCTTGCTTTCACTATTATGTTCTGGAATTCTCTCTATTAAGAAAGAAAGAGCTGGGCTCGGTGGCTCAGCCTGTAATCCCGCGCTTTGGGAGACTGAGGTGAGTGGATTGCCTGAGCCCGCGGGTTCAAGACCTGCCTGGGCAACTTGGCGAGACCTCATCTCTACAATAAATAAAAAAATTAGCTGGGTGCAGTAGCGCACGCCTGTAGTTCCAGCTACTTGGAAGGCTGAGGCAGAAGGATCACTGGAGCCCAGCAAGTTGAGGCTGTAATGGCCGGGAGCAGCCACTGCACTCCAGTCTGGGCGACCGAGTGAGACTCCAACTCCAAAAAAGAAAAGAAAAGAAATTTCCTCAGTGTTATATTTTATTTTATCCATATATACTTTGGTATGATATACATCCAGGTTCAAACAGTTTTACTCATATGTGTTCATGTAATTATAAAAATACAAATGTATTAAGTGTTTTTTCCCCTCAGATACTTAGAAATCTTAAAATAAAATAAAATAAAAACGTAAGTATTATAATGGAGTCTCCAGGAGTGAACAAGTTTCCAAAGCACACTAAGGATGGAAATTATTGTAAATATCCATTAAATTTAAATACGCTCTACAACTGAGTCTGCTATTTGTAGGTTAGGAGAAAATGGCCAGAAATGATGAAGCCCTGGGGCATTAGTACATGAACAAAGTTACAAAATAGAAGAAAACAATGTATATTTTTGGTTTCTATTTGCTGCTGTATGTATCATAAGGCAATATCTAACTACAAAGGTTTTCATGCTTGCCCAATAGCTGGTGAAAACAGAACATAATTAAAAGCTTTTCTCCCTAAACACCATGACACATTATTAGAATGTTGAGTGTAAGATCCAGCCAGCATAAAATCAGCATACAGGTAAACTGCAGTCTATCATATTGACTTTCAACAGTTTTCCTATTATATAAACATATCAAAAGTACCTTGAGGCTGAGGCAGAGCTATAAAAATGTTTGGCACATGTAAGGGAATTCAAGAAATAGCTTAGGGGCAGAGTAAATAACAGAAACATTAGTTATTTCAGTTGCTGGAAAAGGGGTGACCAATGTCTTATCATCCCATAGCATCTATTTACCCTACCCTCCTTTAAGAATAATCTCTCTAGAGAATTAGCCTTGGCATATCTGAGTACTTTCTTAGAAATTTAGTAGCAATATGGTAAAGCCTTTCTAATTCCATCCTAAAGAGAGAAGAATACTTTTTTTTTCGATGACTACAGAATGGCCTCCCCTTAATCCCAAATTATTTTACATTTAGCATTTTAGCTGCCAGAAGGTACTGTCAAAAAAGACAGACCGCTTAATGGAAAAGAAAAGCTAATGAACTAACAAGGGAACCATAATTATTCCACAAATCAAAGGAAAGATGGAACAATTTTCAAGGGAGAAGTAGACATATCAAAATGTTTTTACTAGAAACTAAAAGCAATGTGTTTTAAAACTTGAAATTTGGGGTGGGGGAGGTCGTTGTAATGGTTGATTAGTGCATCACCACCAACAATCTCAGAACAATTCTATAACATTGTTTTTCTGAATAGAGGAAAGGCAACAGAAAAAGGAAGATAAGAAGGACTTGTCTCTTCTACCAGGTGAATGGCTTTTCTGCCATATGGCATTAGATAATACAAAGATAATGCCAGTTACTGGGGGCCATCATGTGGGCTTTTTGGAAGGAAGCATGCCTGCCTGACACCTGTCATATCTCAAGCACTGTGTCGGCACATTTACAACTAAATTAAGATGATTTAACCTTCATTAATCCCTTCCTGTGTTGATGAAGGCAGAGAGAGTAATTTACAAAATTTGAGTAGGGGAGGGTGGATCCTTGATTTTAGACTTGCAATTTTTGTGCGTAGACTGAATACTGCTGTGTCATACTTCCACGCTATCAGGCTCTCTGCCCAGGATTCCATTTATTTGGAGACTGTGAACCTGAAGTCAAGGATACCTCATGTTCCAGTGTTTTCAGTAGAAAAATAAGATGAACTGTCAATTGACAAATTTTTTTCTATATAAAAATGAACAGTCTAGGATTTATGGGGCAAATAAATATTGTGCCAAAACAGCTGGCAAGCATGAGTAAGAGCACAAACCGCTGGTATGTTATCTACAACCTCCCACACACATACTGTGAGCTGCAACTCAATAAGTGGATGATTACAGAGGTTATGAGAAAAGTAGAAATAAATACAGTGAAGTTTAAAGAACACCTGGTATGAAAGATGACTTGGTTTCAAACAGACACCTCAGTTTCATGGGAGGCATTTTAGAGTTGTGGTTAAGAGGGCAGGCTCAGAAGATAGACTACCTGAGTTCATAATTCCATATGCACCAATTATGAGATGGGGGACTGGATTCTTTAAGCCTCAGTTTCCTTATCTATACAAAATGGTTTTAATGTTGCCTGCCTCATAAAGCCAAGAGAAATAAATGTACTACTCCATCTAAAGCACTTAAATAAATGAACTACTCCATCTAAATCACTTATTGCATTTTTTTTTTTTTTTTTTTGAGTTGGAGTCTCACTCCACTGCCCAGGCTGGAGTGCAGTGGCATGCTCACAGCCACTCCAGCGTTGACCTGAGCTCAGGCAATCCTTCTGCCTCAGCCATCCAAGTAGCCAGAACTATAGGTACGCACTACTACGCCCAGCTAATTTTTTGATATATTGTAGGGATGAGGTCTCGCCAAGCTACCCAGGCTGGTCTTGAACCCCTGGGATCAGGCAATCCTCTTCCCTCTGCCTGCAAAAGTGCTGGGATTACAGGCTTGAGCCACCATGCCTGGCCTTATATCACAGTTCTTAACACATGATTTGCACTTAATAATAAGTGCCAGATAATAATATTAATGATGCCCATGGCTTGACATATTTTGATTAATGATGCCACTATTTCATCAACATAAGGAGTATCCATTTCAACTGAAGACAGAATAGCAGCAGCTACTTAAGTTGGAGCCTATAGAGAATGGTTACAGAATGTACTATGGTTTGAGGTGTTTTAACATTCTAAATAGAAATGTTTTTTGCAAAAAGATAATCATGGGCATGAAATAGTTTAAACATTGCCTTATTTCTAGGAACAAATAAAAATAAGTAGAATACATGTATTTTTGAGTATTGTGCACACAAAAAAGTGACTTGAGCTAATCTATTTTACTTAGTTTCATTAACTTTTACGTGTTCTTTCACTGGAGTCATGCTTTGTCCCAGGTCTGTGTGAAAATTGCATTGCTGACTTAAACTTTGGAGAAGGAGAAAAGATTATGTTAGGAAAATGCAAATTAAGTCACCGACTTAACAAGCGACCCGAAAAAGTGTATATAGATTTATATATGCATTGATCAACTTAATAAAGCATAATAAGAAAACCACATCTAGGGATCCAGTTTTAGCCAGCAGCCGAAATCCCCAGGAGTCCAGTGTTCACACCTATATTGCTTACCAGCAGTGCCTACTACATGGTCTGGCACAGAGAAAATCCTTCATAATAACTGAATCAATAATTCTCTCTCTCTTCCTCTCTCTATCTCTCTCTCTTTCTGGATGTGTCTGGGAGGGTATATGTGTGTAACATTTAGATTCTATTTACACATTTCATTTAATCACACTTAGGATATGTTCTAGTAATTATGGCACTACTTTGATGAAACACTTTCTGCTGGACACTTTAAAGGTACTACCCATAATCTGTTTTACAGATGAAGAAACCAACTCTCAAATGTGTAAGGGTTGGTTGAATTAATAGCTGCACAGCTAGGAAGAGACTAGAACCAGGTGTAAACCTTCACATGCCAGTCTCTGTTCATTACCAGTGACATTTTCCAATTCACTCATGCTTTAGTTCCTCTGTGCCTATATGTGTGATACGAGTTGAGGTGTTCATGATGATCTCCTCTGTATTTTCTCTATCCCTATGAGAATTGGTTACACAACTGAGGGAACAAATTATCCCCCTTACATTGCCCATCAAACAAAGATTTATGTACATATGTGGCAAGAGTAATTCCCCTTTAAACAAGTAAATGTATTATATTGAACAAGACCCAAGTAATAAATTTACTAATCATATGCGTTTGGTTTTACTACTTGCATAGCCTTCACTCAGTGGTGTTAGCTTTACCAAAACAGTTAAACATTACTATTCACTAACTCTGTTTCAATATCTGCCCTAACAGCCAATGGTTTTCAGCTATAAAGGGTCTTTGTTTTCAAAATCTTTTATCACCCTAAGGAACATTATTAATAAATCACTATTTCTCTCTGTTGGAAAGAGACCAGCAATTTTTGGATGTGCATAAGTAAACATTCTTGGGCTTAAGATGTAAGTGAGGAGGATTTTACCCACCTTTTTAATTATAAGGAAATGTGAAATTCAATGGTGCAGAAAACCCATCTGCAGTTTTGCCCAAAGGGGATTCTTTTAGGGGACTTTGTTAAACCTGGATCAGACAGTAATATCTCTATTCATTTTTAGTCACAGAAAGGCCAAATTGAAGTCCGTTTTCTAAAATTAGTCGTACAGTCAAAATTCTAACAGTAAGAATAATAAAATCCCACAAAAGCACAACTTTTCTGGAAAAGTGTCCCTCACCTGACATATCTGACAAATACAACCATTTCAGAATATAAGAATAAGTGAATTAAAATAATAATAATAATAATAATAATAATAATAATTTCCTATAGGATAAACTAGGTATTTAAGTTAGTGAATTAGCTTAATTAACCAGCACATATATTGAGGAAAGGAACTTGCTATTTAGTAAAAAATTAAAGCAAGTAGCATAATATAAACTCAAAAATAGTAGCAGTAATTATTCCTTCAATTACTAGTAGCTCATTGTATGGTAAATCCTATGCTGAATTATTAATGTTTATTAACTCATTTATCTATACCTTGATCCTACAAGGCAAATACTATTCATATCCCCAAATTATATTGATGAAGATCAAGACAGATTAAGATTAGTAAAGTGAAACAACTTCACAAAAGGTTGCAGTGTTAGCATGTGACACCCTCATCAGTCTGACTCCAGGACATAAACTCTTAACCTTCATGAGTGTTAAGTGGCATAGGCCAGCAATTCAGTTTCCAAACACTTTTCCTAGGACAAATGCTAATTTTTAAACTTTTCAGCAATATTTAGGTAAATACATCTGGTTTCATTTTTTAATTTAAATATGTTTATTTGGAAAAATTTAAATATTGGCAAACAAATGTTATTCTTGTACATTAAAAAAAAACACACACATACAATTGTTTGGGGGTTAAAAGAAAAAAAGGATCTTCAAGTTATCTCTTTGTACTGAACAATTTGAGCTGTTGTTTGAATGAGAAATCCCTGACTTGGATGCTAAAGGGTGAGAGTGTTAAAGAAGAGAAGGTAGACAAATAAATAAAGGTAAAAATGGTAGGCTATATAGGGTCAAAGAAGATCAAGCAAAAATTGTAATGAGCATGAATGATTTGGAAATTTTACAGAAATAGAAAACCCTGGGGAAAGCAAGGCTATTTGATTTGGGGACACGGCGTGTTGATTATTAACTTGCTTTTGAGCATGTTGAATTTGTGGTGAGCAGTTGAGGCAGGAAGATATTTGGCAAGCAATATAAGGAAAACAGCTGATTTCCTGATCAGATGAAAACTAAATTCCTCAAAGTAAGCAATGTGACAATCAGTCTCTAAGGTAGATTGGAGAGGGTGGAAAAGTGGTTAATCTTTCAGCTGTGACACCTGTCCCTGTGATTTATCTTCTCCTTGGATTTTTTATTGTAAGCGAATATTGTCATCATTGTACTGGTGTGGAGTGGGGCACACCCCCACTTTAACTTCGAGTCTGAACTTGAATGGATATCCCATCTTTTGGTTTTCTTTTCTTTTCTTTTTTTTGATTTGGAGTCTCACTCTGTCACCCAGACTGGAGTGCAGTGGCCGCTCCTGGCCACCGCAGCCTCAACCTGCTGGGCTCCGGCGATCCTTCTGCCTCAGCCTTCCAAGTAACCGGAATTACAGGCGCGCGCTACCACGCCCGGCTAATTTTTTGATTTATTGTAGAGATGAGGTCTCACCAAGGCGGGTCTTGAACCAATTGCCGGTTGAGACAAGGCTGATATGTTTCCAAAAGGCTAAAGCCTCAGAGTAACAAAAAGGAAATTAACACAAAGTATATAGCATATAATTAGATCAGTGACTGTAAACCTTTTCTGGGTAGCTTTGAGAATCTAATGAATTCCCCTATATATACACACAATTTTGTACTGCCACCAAGAAACTCCTCAAGTAAACCCAGACTCCTCAAATTCCAGACCCAGGAGAAAAAAAGAGACTTGAGAGATGCAGGAAGAATCTCCTTCTCTGACTTGTTTAAGGCTTGCTTACATCTGCCGGTAATTGACTTGGGGCATATACATTCCCTGCAGTGATTTTTAACTTGCTGTCCTTCTTTGACACAAGGATCAAGTCTTAGTTTATGACTCTCAAGGATCGACCATATAAAATAAACACGAGTTCAACACAGGTACAAGAGATACACAGGTTCAGTACAAGAATGTACTTTCATTATCGGAATAACCTTAATAAAACAAGGCTTAGTGAACCGCCCCCTCCCCACATCAATCCCCAAAGCCATATCTCTCAGTACACAGGCAAACTAAACACCAATTCACAAGTCTATTTGCAGAACCCAGACTTATTCTGTAGTTCTCTACTGAAAATTTTATTGAGGGAGCATCAAAAAAGGGATTAGACTGCTAAATACAAAGATCTTCTAAAATTCTTCAATTCTTCAATTCCCACATCTCTCTCCACACATCACAGCATTTACTTAAATCTGTTCAAAACTCTAGGCCCTGCCCCTTTTGTCTTTCTTTTGTTGTTGTTTTTGAGTTGGAGTCTCACTCTGTTGCCCAGGCTGGAGTGCAGTGGCACACTCACAGCCACCGCAGCCTTGACCTGCTGGGCTTAGGTGATCTTTTTGCCTCAGTCTTCCAAGTAGCTGGAACTAAAACGCATGCCACCACACCTGGATAGATTTTCTTGTGATTAGTTGTAGAGACGAGGTCTCACCAATTTGCCCAGGCTGGTCTCGAACCCCTGAGCTTAGGCAATCCTCTCACCTTGGTCTCCAAAAGTGCTGGGATTACAGCTGAGCCACCACATCCAACCTTGTCTTACTTGTCTTTAATGTCCTCTTCCTTCACTCAGGTTTCCTCTTCCAGTATCATTATTTTTCTTTCCTTTATAGGTCTCTGCAACCTCTTTCCTTTGTAGAACAATCTATTGCTTTCCCTATGAAAGATGAGTAGATAGCAGAGCTGCATGCAAGACTATTTGGAGGAGTAAACAGAGGGCTCTTTAGTCAGGTTGAATTTCATGAAAACAGAAACTGTGTGTGTGTGTGTGTGTGTGTGTGTGTGTATGTATTTTCCAGTAATCTTCTGAATACCTCCCACACGTCTGACACTTAACGCTTTTCCAGCAAATATCTGCTGAATAAAGAGGGTCTGCTTAAACATCAGTTAGAGTTTAGAGTTAAAAACATCAAACTGAAAATAGAACAAATCATAGAATATCAGAATTCTAAAGGACCACATATAGCATAACAAATGAAGCCCTCTCTGATATTGCTAGGAAGTTATTATAACTAAAGCAAAGTTACAAGAAGATGAGCTTAGGAAAAGAGAAGGTCACTTATTCCAGAAATAGATCTTGGAGAGAGGAGGTTAAAAAAAAGTACTGATAAAGTAGCAATTAGAAAGACAATTTAACAGAGAGAGAACAACAAAGCGAGAGAGTAAGAGGATACAGAGAAACAAAGTAATACAACATCATGAATCTAGGAGAGGAGAGAATTACAGAAGAAATATTCAGTCGGCTGGGCTCAGTGGCTCAGCCTGTAATCCCAGCACTTTGGAGGCCAGAGATGAGTGGATTGCCTGAGCCCGCGGGTTTGAGACCCACCTGGGCAACTTGGCGAGGCCTCATCTCTACAATAAATAAAAAATTAGCTGGGCGTAGATCCAGCTACTTGGAAGGCTGAGGCAGAAGGATCGCCAAAGCCGAGCAGGTGGAGGCTGCGGTGGCCGTGAGTGTGCCACTGCACTCCAGTCTGGGTGACAAAGTGAGACTCCAACTCAAGAAACAAAAACAAAAACAACAAACAAAGAAATATTCAGAGTCAACAATGTATCCGTGAAGAGGACCTAGACATTGTAATCCTTTAGGTCAGTGTTTAATGAAATTTTAAAAATAAAAAAAAGAATTTCCTATAGAACTTCTTAATCAATGTTTCTTTATCTGGTGTGGTATTCAAAGATATAAATTAGTATTTGAAACTTTTAGTTGATTAAAAAAATAATGAAAAACAAGTGGCTTTCCTAATAGTCTTGAGGACAAAACAGCATACTCCATTTTTATTTCATATGCATGTGTAATTGTAGGCTATTTTTGGAAATAATTCATTTCTAGGTTATCCTGGAAGAGAGTTGGATTTTCAAGAAAGAAACAAATTACCTCTAGAAAGCCCAAAATTATTCCTGTTGTGAACTGACTTTTTAATAGTTAGTATAGGAAATAAATCTCAAAAGGATCTAATATTCAATTTGTTGGGGACTAATATCATTCCTAATAATAATTCATGTAAATTATGAACTAGTTATCTGTTACATTTCAATTAAACTTCTGGTTTTTAAAATTTAAAAAGTATAAAGAAACTTCAACCAAACAAGAAACTCTGTTTCACTAGCTCATGTCTTTAAATGATCATCTATTTACCACTTTAAAAAAATCATCTCTTATTTCTGAAATAATACTCAAGTGAATAAATAAATTAGATATCACACTTTATAAAATTCTGTGACTAAGGTAATCTGGAAAGACAAGGATGAGCATAGTGTGAGAAATGAAGAGATAAAGTGTTTGAGATGAGATATTTGTTAGTAGGAAGCAGACAAGAACTCAAGAAACTGTTCTACAAGATTTCCCTAGTGGGAATAAACCCTTTTATTTCCCCCTTTCTTCCTTTATTTTGAAGCACCTTCAGTCACACTTTAAAATTAGTAGTTCCCTGTGGTTATTACCAACTGTATTTATCTATTCAGTGATGTCTAACCAGGGTATTCTCAAATGAATGCTCACAATTGTGACTCCCAAGTGACCTGATAGCTAAGAACCGTAATCTTTATTTTTCTTTTAACGATAAGATCAGAAAAGACTGGCTTATTGGTTGAAGGAACCCTAAAATGTAAATTTTTCCTCATTGACTTCAGGAAAGCTTCAGAAAGATGTTTCTTACTTTGAGCATGAAACAATTTTTAGACCCCTAGTAAAGCAGAACATGCATGGCAGTTTCACTTCTACCCAGAGTAAGTGTCTGGTTCATATGTGGTTGGCCAATCCAAGGGGTTTTCTCATCAATCTGTGTGAAAAGTCAACTTTATTGTCTCATTACCAAAAAGAATGTATCTAATCTAAGCTCTCAAGGAAACTAAGAGTGAACAGATAGATTATTACAGTCTATAATTACTCAATAGCAGAAAAACAACTCAAACTATATGTGAGTTATTAATAATTCACTGGAATAATTTCCTTGTAAAGGCAATGTATAAAGTAGACATAGGTTTTATGTAACCTAGGAGTCTTGGACAAAATTTTAAAAAAACGGTTGTGGTTATTTTTTTGGAGTATTTAAATTTTGTACAGCTAATAGTGAAGTAAGATGCTTTTCTTTCCTTATGGAGGAAACAAGAAAATGCCAAAATAATTATTCATAACAAAAATGAGGCTGGGCTCAGTGGCTCAGCCTGTAATCCCAGCACTTTGAGAGGCTGAGACGAGTGGACTGCCTGAGCCTGCTGGTTGGACACCAACCGGGGCAACTTGGCAAGACTTACTTTCTACATCAAAAATTAGCTGGGCATGGTAGCGCATGCCTGTAGTTCCAGCTACTTGGAAGGCTGAGGCGGAAGGATCGCTGGAGACCAGCAGGTTGAGGCTGCAGTGGCCGGGAGTGTGCCACTGAACTCGTGTCTGGGCAACAGAGTGAGACTCCAACTCAAAAAAAAAAAAAAAGAGACAGCACCTTATCTATTTACTTTTTCTTCATTCTTGCTTCCTATAGTCCTCTAAAATGTAGAAAATATTAACAACCTTTCAAATATATAATTTATTTAGATTAAAAATACTTTTGTAAGAGGAGTATTTTTAAAAGGAAAACCAGAAGGCCGTGGACTATTTTATAAAGTTTTTGTCATTTTCCAAATGCCTGGTTAGGTTGAGATCTAATTCTTTGTAACTCTACAAACATTTTTTGAGGCAACACTACGAAATTACATTTAAAAAGTAACTGTTTTTTCAAATTATCTAATTGTGAGCACCTGATTTTTAAGCTCCTGAACAGAGATTTGGGTTTGGACCCATCTCCAGTTGAACAAAAACATCTGTATTTTTCAAAACGGGTTTAAAAATGCTCTGTCATCAAGAAAGTTGGAAAACAGTTTAAGGATGATAAATGAATAAACCTTTCCAAAGTACATTAGATTTTTTTTTTTTTTGGTTGTCATGGATTGATGTCCAACATTCATTCACACACTGTCTAGAATCTCTTTATATGATACCAAGGTTATAAAGCTAAAAACTATATTTCCCAGACCTCCTTGTAGCTAATTTTCTAAAGTAATTTAGAGTTAGAGCACTTTGGAGAGCAATTGGAGTTCTTTCGTTAGATTTAGAAAGTAGAAATGAGGAGAGATGTGGAGGCATTTGGTCATTTGGCAGGAGTGTTAGCAGAGAACCCAATGTCCAGTCACTCCCCTCATGGGTGTAGAGAATCAGGCTGAGGGACTTCCTCTACTTGAGACAGTCTCATTCAGATGCACCATGGTTCTGAACCAGTCAGCAGCAATGGAAATTTCCTGAATATAGCAACTTCTGGAGCCAGAGGCTTCCTCATCCTAGAAGAGGCACTGCCTCCCTTGGTGTGATGGTTTACCAGTATGTCTTTGGGAGTTAGTTCTGTAAATCAATTCTCAAATATATTTCTTGAACTAACCCATGGGTATTATAAGCCTGTATTTTACTTTGATAGAGTTTTTCCTGCTTAAGTGACCTAGAGTAGTTTCTATTTTCTACAACTCAGATTAAAATTATTAATCCATTTTTAAAAAATGAATTCTCTACTGTTTCTAGCACCTTGCCCTTTGGAGAAGGGGTGGCCCTTTCTATTCAAAAATTGGTTGACCTAATTAGAGATTCAGTTTGGTACAGTCTTCTGATATTAGGTGAAGAATGCCTGCCCTAAACTGGCAATCTGATCATTTAATCAATGTACAAAGTTTTCAAAGTATGTAGACTTCAATGTTGTACCTCAATTTTAATATTTATTTATTTACTTGCTAAAGTGCCTTAGGGTCAAAATGCATGAAAGTTAAAAAAAAGTTGTAGAAGAATATTTAATGAGCAAGGAAAATGCTCTTGATACATCTTTCTTTATAAATAGCAGGCCACAAAAATAATTAATTTTTCTAAGAAATGCATATATATTTATCAAAAGAGACTAGAAACTCACTAAAATATTATTACATTATTAACTGTAATTATTATTACATAGTGGAACTACAGTTAGCTTAAAACGGACTATTTTGCCTTATAGTAATACTTTGTCCTTTTTTCACAAAAGTGTTGTCCATGACAGGTGACCCAGTACTGCAGGTTGTCTTTTTTTTTTTTAAATGAATGAGTAGTGTTCTACAAATTCACTTGTAAACTAGCTATTTGTAGCCTTTTCTCCTTTTTAAATTTTAATTTCAAATACGTGGGGTACAATTCAGGGCTAGGAATACAAATGTTCATTATGCAGGTACCCTTGTTGATGAGGTATGCCCACCCTCTCCTGGCAGTTTCCCACTACTACCAATTCTGCCCCCGCCCTCACCTGGCAGTTTCCCACCACTGGAAATTCCTTTCTTATAGTATTATGATAGTTGCTCAAGGTCCGCTTATGAGTGAGAACATGTAATACTCAGTTTTTTGTTTCTGTGATAGATCACTCAGTATTATAGCTTCCAAATCCATTCAAGGTGTTGCAAAGTTCATAATTTTGTCCTTCTTTATGGCTGTGTAATATTTTGTCATGTATATGTACAACTTTTTTTTCATCCAGTCCTTTATCAATGTGCAGCATGGTTGGTTCCAGGTTTTTGCTATTGTGAACAATGCAGCAATAAACATATGTGTGCAGATATCTTTTTCATAGAGTGATTTGAGTTCCTCTAGCTATATTCCCAGTAGGGGGAATTGTGGGGCCGTATAGGCGTCAATTTTTAGATCTTTCAGGAATTGTCACACTGAGTTCCTCCAGCTATATTCCCAGTAGGGGGAATTGTGGGGCCGTATAGGCATCAATTTTTAGATCTTTCAGGAATCGTCACACTGTTTTCCACAGAGACTGTACTAGTTTACATTCCCACCAACAGTATAAAAGTGTTCCCTTTTTGCTGCATCCTCTCCAGCATCAATTGTTTTTTTGAATTATTGATGATGGCCATCCTGACTAGAATTACGTGGCATCTCACTATGGTTTTAATTTGCATTTCTTTGATGACTAGTGAGGCTGAGCATTTTTTCATGTATCTGTTGGCACTCATATGTCTTCTTTGAGAAGTTGTCTTTAGTAAAGTATTCACAGGTATATTTAATCTATTTTATATTTGGTATAAAATGATTCAATGGCAGCACCCTGAGTTATTGTTACCAGGGCAATGTTTAACTATGTTAACTAGGAAGAGACAAAGCACTGAAAAAATAATGGAGCATTCATTTTTAGTTCGGACCTAAGTGGGAAGAGTCATTCCACCAAAAGTCTTGAAAAAAAAGTTTCTTTCCAATATCAGAACCTGAATACAGAATGCTGTTATCAGTGAGAACAAAAATAAAGACCTCAGTCTCCACAGATTAGAGGACTGAGCTGAAGCCTTCTACACCTTTTCTGAATGAATGAGCTTATACAGCTCAATGCTGAAGAACACATTTTGAAAAAATGAACAATGAACGGTTTCAACTTTATTGCGGAGTCCTGAGAGAAGAGGCAGCATCATAGTACAAGAATGGGATGCCTGGGAATCTTGACTTGGATGCTAACAGAAAGATGAGGTCCCAAATCAAACAAGAGCAAACTCTCATGTCTCAACTGGTTGTCAAAATATTAATTTGCTTCTGAAAAAGGGAAAGCTGAAGAGACAGGTTTTTCTTCCTCTAATGTTGTATATACAATTTTAGAGTAAATAGTATTTCAATGTCGTCTAAGAGTCATTCTTAACAAATTATTTAGACATTTTCATGGGGTCCCAAGATGAGAATCTTTCTTATCTTAGCATTTTTAATATAAAAATAACTACAATATTTAGTTCTTTTCTATTAAAGGCAACATTCTGGTATTCAAACTAAGGAATATCAGGCAAGAGACATCCACCCAAAATGTGTTATAAGAAGGTTATTTTTGTCTGGATATGCTATGTATTACAAGTGCATTAATTCAAGCACATCATGTCTCTTGGTACTCTGTGATCAATTAAAGTTTATTTTGAGGCAATTGGCCAAGATGAAACAAAGGGAAACTCACTATAGAAATTAATACACAAAGGAATTGAGATGTTGAGCCAAAAATTGTAATTACACATTTTTTTAACTAAGCTAGTCAGATGTGATTTTGCCATATAAAGTGGAGGTTTTTGCTTAAAAAAAAATAAAAATTGAATAATTCTTGTGATAAATTCTGTCCAGTTCTGCTACTGAAGGAAGAGAGACGAAAAACCAAATAACAGAATGAAAAAGTCTGAGAAGTACAGTAATATTGTATCTAATATTTTGTTGGGGTCTGGGTTTTTGTAAGAAATGTTATGAAGTTCAGTAGGAAATGTGAAATGTTTCAAAACTTTGAGAGACTATGGATTTGTATGCATATATATTTTTGAAGTTTTTCATGAGGAAAACTTTACAAATGGAAAGTTTGAGGCTGTGTGTGGTGGTGGCTCACTTCTGTAATCCCAGCACTTTGAGAAGCTGAGGCAGGAGAATTGCTTGAACTCAGGAATTCAAGATCAGCCTGAGCAACATAGTGAAACTCCATCTGTACAAAAAATTTTTAAAATTAGCTGTGCGTGGTGGTATGCACCTGTAATCTCAGCTGCTCAAGAGGCTGGGGTAGGAGAATTACCTTAGCCCAGGAGGTTGAGGCTGTGGCGAGTCATGATTGTGTCACCGTCTTCCAGCCCCAGCTCAAAGAAGGAAGGAAGGAAGGAAAGAAGGAAAGAAGGAAAGAAGAAAATTGGAAGTTTGGAACTTCCTGAAACTTTAGTGGTATCTACTCCTAAGGTTGCTTTTGCTTAAAAATGTCTTTGGACTCAGTGTTGGAGGGCCCAAGTAGATCTCAGAAAATAAACTAGAAGTTGGCTACCCAGAAAAGAAATGCTTTTCTTTTCCATAAAGGTAGATAGTACAGGGTAGGAGGATAAAAGGAGGCAGGAATTCAAAGTGGTATTTTGCCTGGAAATAAAGATAGTACAAATAATTGAAGCTTCCCTCAAATGATGTTTGTCAAAAACCTAAATGAAACTACATAAGCACAGAAGTTGAAAAGTTGCCGACAGAGCTGCCCAAATCCCCATTACAGACCCATATGAAGTGCCACCATGCACCACTACATGCTAGGTGGCTTCTTCCTTCTGGTATCTTACTGTGTTTTCAGGATATGGGCAGCACTTCCTGATGTGATCGTGTTCATCTTCCTTGCCTTCTATGCCTTGGATAACACCCATTTTTCATACCACAACTAGGGTTGGATCAAGCCACTGCCAAAAATGCTTGGCATGGTCAACTTGTAAGATTAAGTTTTAAAAATATATATGATTCATATTTTTAGGGAAATATATTTTTTTAATTTGGAGCCTAATTTTGTTGCCCAGACTGGAGTGCAGTGTCATGCTCCTGGCCACTATAGCCTTGACCTGCTGGGCTCAGGTGATCCTTTCGCCTCAGCCTTCCAAGTAGCTAGAACTACAGGCATGAGCTACCGTGCCCGACTAATTTTTGATTTATTGTAGAGACGAGGTCTCACCAAGTTGCCCTGGTGGGTCTCGAACCTGTGGGCTCAGTCAATTCACTCGCCTCGGCCTCCCAAAGTGCTGGGATTACAGGCTGAGCCACCAAGCCCGGCCTAGAGAAATATTTTATCACTTTACATTAACAACTGAAACTAGTGAAATTATAAATAATGCAAGATGTAACACTAGAGGATGGAGACATCTGCATTCAGAACACTTAAAACAATAACTAAAAAATGCTAGTTAATTTCTAGAATAACAACAATAATAACAAAAACACTGAACATAATAATAACAATGATATTAATTCTTTTAAGGATGTATTCTGCTACCCACTGTGGTAGTATGTTTCTTTTTTTCCGAAATATCTTGGAACACCGAACCCGTTTTCAGAATACTCATTAATACTCTTCTTTCAAGTCCATGTAATTTTCTTTGATAGCCCCTTAATATTGTCTTGATATGTTAATTTCAAATATGCTAATTTTTACCTACAGAAACTCTGAGAAGTGAAACATCCTTCCTTTGGTGCTAGTGTTCTTACAACCATGTCTACATCATTGTAGTACCCACAAAAATTATCCAGACTACGCAGCTCACAGAATGCTGGTGGAGTGTAACATCTTGTGTTGTAAAATTTTGATTTCTCATTACCTTCCCCCATCTCATTTATTTTATGGTTACATCTAACACCACATTATTTTTCCTCTGTTGATTATATTCTGTAGCTTTCATATTTGCCTGTTTGTAGCTTTCCAACATAATATTCTTATATTTATCATATACTTCTCATATTTCTCCCTTTTTAGCTTCCACATCACTGCCTTGGAGAAAACTTCTCCAGGATTTTTACTTGAGAATTTCTGCATTTTTTCTCATATTGTTTCATCTTTTCATCTCCTCTGCTCTCACTCACTCCTTCCAGCCCACTCATGCTTTGCTGCTCCAATATGGCCCTTCTGTTCATTGTACTTCCTTCCTGTACTCAGTTTCATCCACCCTCAGTGCTGACGGACTCTCTATAACTTTCCATATGTAACTCTTCTGAAGATGACTTCTGTTTCAGTCCTGAGTTGTCTGGGGATTGCAGAAATAGGAGGGACTGTTTCCAGCCTTGGCAGATGACAAACCAATCTAGTGTTTCTCCAAACAGGGAACAATGACAATTGAAACTGATGT
Source organism: Tarsius wallacei (assembly GCA_963574415.1). Classification (NCBI taxonomy): domain Eukaryota; kingdom Metazoa; phylum Chordata; class Mammalia; order Primates; family Tarsiidae; genus Tarsius; species Tarsius wallacei. The sequence goes on from CAUYQG010248012.1 coordinate 54,470, forward strand.
GGGTAGAAATAGGAACTGAAAAGGCTATGAGAATGCAATACAAAAACTATAGCTCAAATCACAAGAAGGGAGGCATCACATGGGCAGGACTAGACTAGACAAGATGGAGGGTAAGCATGAGAAAGCCTGCCATGCCTGCGTTATCTACAGGTTCAGATCAGGAAGACAGATAATGTGCATGCCATAAGAGTCTGGGAGCACTAACAAATATAGATTCAGACTGTGGAGCATCAGTGAAGAGGAAGAACGATGTGAATGGCTGTAGCTTGTTGAAGTAGTGATCACTTACCAACCACTGTAGTTAAAACACTTTACATACATAATCTCATTTCATCTTCAAATCATCCCTACGAGGTAGATGATATTTCTGTCTCCATTGTACAGCTAGAACTTAAAGGTTTAAAGAGATTAAATAAGTATTATTAAATGCAGCTTGTGATTGGTGGAGACAGTACATGAACCCAGGCTCTCTGACTTCAAACTTTACAGTTCTAGCAACGACTCTACTGCACCTGGTAGTGGTGATGATGCTTGCTCAGCCTGAGACAGAATAAAAGCAGTGGATGGAAGAGCAGTGCAATCAAAGGAAACAGTAGCAGGGGTGCTTGATCCTGTTTTTCTCTGGCTTTCTGATAATTGTTGAACATGTGCTTGAGCACAAGGTCAACCTTCAGTGACTAACAGAAAAGCACAGTGGGAAAAAGAATATGTCTTTAATAAGTTATGGGGACCTAGACTGATAATGTAATGAAATTTTTATTGTCCTTTTTCCATACACCTCAGGGATCCAAAAAATTGATTGATTGTGATTTTATTACTTTATTAAATGAGATATTGTATTTTTGTAGCCCTTAATTACTTCATTAAGATGATTTTAAAACTGTACTTGTATGATTTTCAATCACACTTTCTAATCACAAAAAAGAAAAAAAACCTGGAATTATTTCAGAAAGAAGAAAATGTCAGAACAGCCTGCCTGGCATGGCCCTTCAGCTGCCTATGAGCTTGGCATTATCTTCATGGACTATAACTGTGAGTTTGTCACTGCGTTTCCAAAACTATCTTAAGTGTGAACCATCTCCTTCCCTTTCTTCTCTTCATTTACAAAAAAAAAAAAAAATGTGGTGTGTTAGTATAGAATGAAAAAAATGTGTCCTTATACCAAATTGCCAAGTAGAACAAGCATCTAGAGAATAAATGATATCAACATCTTTATTCCAAGTGTTATAAGTCTGATATATTTTTTTCTTAATCTCTTAAATTCACTCTGTTGCTTTGTTGGCAAATTCTTGTTATCAAAACTTCCCAAATGGGGAATAGGAGTAACAAGAAGGAGAATTGATGGGTCTTCTTTAATTCTCATCAGAAAAAGAATTAAGCGCACACATAGTTCTAGAGTGATTCTTCTCTAAATCATTCTAATCATAATTGGTTAACTACTTAACTTTCTGGTTGAATAACATTCATTTAGTCATTCAATACATATTAATTGTGTGACTCATAAGCACAAGGTACTACTATAATTATAAGAAGATAACAATGAAGAAGCTTCATATTCTAATGGAGATTGGAGCCTGGTAGGAAAAAGAAAGCCAAGAAAATATACTTACTGAGAATATAAGGCAATGTCAACTGGGCTAAGTGAAGGAGAGTTACAAGAAAGTGCTAGTGGTATGATATGGTGCAATATTATATCATGGGGGAAAAAGTAAGGCTTCTTGGGAGAACTTGCTTTTGAACACAGCTTTGATAAGTTGGTTGAATTCGGACATGCAGTTATGTCTAGGTGTAAAGAATAGTATGGGAAGGAACTGAGACCAGGTCTTTAGCACTTTTGAGGAACAACAGGCTATTATTTTGGCCTCTGGATCCAGTGTGTAAGGAAGAAAAAAGGCAGATAAGACTGAAAGGTTTGATGGGATGAGATCACAGAATTTCTTGGACCTAGAATTAGAGAAAGATTATCTAACTTAGGTAACCCAAAACTAAGGCAGTTTACACTACAGTAAAAATGAAAACTTGGTTTTCTCTATTATCTTGCCAGGAAGACTTCATCAGTTAAAACCTTTATTTGGACAATTTTATTTTTCAAGAATGTTTTCTAATGATGGTAATTAGGTTGGCTATGGTGGCTCATGCCTGTAATTCCAGCACTTTGGGAGGCTGAGGCAAGAGAATCACTTAAGGCCAGGAGTTCGAGACAAGCCTGGGCAACAGCGAGAGTATGTCATTACAAAATATAAAAATAACAAAAAATAATGATAGTAGTGTTTATAGAAAGCATATTTGGGCTTCATTGTACTTATTTCTATCTAGGCCATTTGACTGTTTAATTTCACCAGTGGCCTCAGTGTCATTTTATTATATTATTAGTGGAATGAATGAGTCTAAGATTCTAAAATACAGAGCAACAATTACCTACTAAATTGGAACTTTATGGAACTCAGGTCAGAATGTGCGAATGGCAGCCTCTGGTCACTCAAAGGCAAGAAAAATCTAACTTAGAACCAAAATACATGGTAGATGGCTAAGGTTTTAGTATGTAGAGTCATAGAAGGTCTGAACTGGGTGAGAACTTAAATATAAACCAGTCCAGTGGTTCATAGTCTTCATCGATGCTTGTCTTTTTAAGGCCTACTAGGGTACTGAAGGATATCAGAATCTATTTCTAGTATCTCAAAGGGCTAGTATAAACAAACTAAGTACTTCATAGATCAACACATTGAAACCATTTTATTCAATAATCTTTTTGTAGTAATTTTTGCTGTTTTTAACTTGTTTAATACATACTCAATAAAAACATCCTTAATGAATAAAAGTAGGAAAATAAATTACCTGTCAGTTTTGATAAACCAAATCTTTGTAAATAAAGTCCACGGGAATACACAATAAAAAGAAGTCTTTTTGTTGAACCTATCAGAGCTATATTTAATTCAACTTTCAAATTACATAAATGGAGAATAAGAACTCAGATCTCATAAATTCCAAATCAATATTCTTTCAACCATAGCACCTTACAAGGTAGACTGTTTAAGGAGATCCCAGAGTAGAAGACAATTGAGATTTGGTCTAGAGGCTATAGATTGTAAAATATAAGATCATTTTAGCTAATGTTTTTTGTATTGGGGAGAATTCCACTCATCAAAATGCATGATAATAAAAAATATAAAATAATAAAATAACATATTTGATTTACTGTTGCCCACAACAATTTCCAACATGCCTCACGTGTCTGAAGAGTTTAGTTTATGTAATATCTTTGCTAATGTACTTACTTTTGCATCATATCACATGAGAAACCATTTTATCCATTTTACAAATATTAGAGCTCAGACACAAGAGGACTGTACTTTTCCAAAAACTATGTCAGCCGTGAGGCCAGGCCATAGGACTCGAACTTTATTCCTAATCTATATTCTAGTTTCCTGAAAATCAATTTCATAGTTTGACTGCAAGCTCCTCCTGGAAATGGCAAAAAGCAGTTGGAGGAAGAGAGAGGAGAGACGAAAGAAGTATAAAGCTACATCAAGATTTCTAACATGTTGTACTTTCCTTGCTTTGAGATCTTCCCTCCATCAACTTAAATAGAGAGCTGCTTGTGATACACTTGCTAATTCCCAGAGGAATGTGGATCAGTTTATTAGAAGTCAAAGGTGCTGGCAACCATAATATGCCATATCATTTCTAATGCATATTAAGAGAGAAGGATAGCGTGTATCCCAGTTAGTACAGATCCCATTGGAACTGACAACAGAGGCCTATGCCCTTTCCTCTTATTGTTATTCTGCTCTGAATGTCATTAAGGAGAGTCTAGGTCAGGCCAATAGGTGGCCAAGAGTTCTAGCTCCTGTCAATTCCAATAATAGTTTCAGATAGGGACAATACCACTTACCTCTACTGGAATAAAAATATGGAATGTTTCCCTTCATATTTTCTAGACATGTCAATACCTTTCTTTAATCTTTCTACATCATCTTCAATAAGCATTTGTGCAACAGCTAGGTATGCCAGTTAGGGGAGATTGAGGAATGGTTTGGCCTAGATTATCATAGCATTTGTAGGAATTGTATTCACTGTCATTAATAATATTTACTACTTATACTTTTACACTGATGTGCATTTATTATTGTTTCAAAATTGACTACAAGTTTCTGGAACTGGATCATATAAAGAATGATTAGATGCTGTAAGGTAAGAATATAATTTTGAGTGTATTTGCAAAATTAATATATATTATAATGCTTTTATAAAATAAAAGGCATTTAATACTTCAAAAATGTTATGGTGCTTGAACTAGAAGTGGGAAAATGAATATGCAACTAAATTATAGTTATCTTAGCAGATTTTCAGATAAAAAAACAAATTGATCTTTAAAATATGTTTGAAGAAATAAGAATCTATGGTTTGATGTCATCAACTATAAATATGGAAAGTTCTCCAATTATAAATTTACTAAGAGAATAAACAATCTCAATTTCAACTTATTTCTTAAAAATTTAGTCTTTAAAATATTAGTAGGCTGGACTCGGTGACTCAGCCTATAATCCCAGCACTTTGGGAGGCCGAGGCGAGTGGATAGTCTGAGCCCGCGGGTTTGAGACCAGCCCGGGCAACTTGGTGAGACCTCATCTCTACAATAAATAAAAAAATTAGCTGGGCATGGTAGCATGCGCCTGTAGTTCCAGCTACTTGGAAGGTTGAGGTGGGAGGATGGCCGAAGCCCAACAGGTTGATGCTGGGTTGGCCATGAGTGTGCCACTGCACTCCAGCCTGGGTGACCAAGTGAGACTCCAACTTAAAAAAAATAAAATAAATAAATAAAATAAAATATTAATTAGCTGGGATGGGCGTGGTGGCTCAAGCCTATAATCCCTGCACTTTGTGAGGCCGAGGCAAGAGAACTGCCTGAGTCCAGGGGTTTGAGACCAGCCTGGACAACTTGGTAAGACCTCGTCTCTAAAATAAATCAAAAAATTAGCCGGGCATGGTGGTGCACTCCTGTAGTCCTGTAGTTCCAAAATTCATTTCATTAATTTCCATAAAGGCAACATACTCTTAAAAAGTATGCAATAAAGAAATGCTACTTGGAAGGCTGAGGTAGAAGGATTGCCTGAGCCCAGCAGGTTGAGGCTGCGGTGGCCATGAGCGTGCCAATGCAGTCCAGCCTGGGTGACAGAGTGAGACTCAACTCAAAAAAAGAAATCTATATACTAATTAGCAAGTCATATGCATATGGTCCAATCAATACATTTCCAAATGTACATCAAATGCTACAGAGGCATAATTTTATTCTTAAACACAGTGTCTAAATAAATAAATTTTTTCCAACATGAGAATGTGGTACCTGTTATTCTGATGAATGTTAAGAAATTAGGAAATTTTAAGTGTGGATATTTATGTGTGAATTGCCCATGCTGTACTTTTAAAACATATTAGTTAAAATAACATATTTTAAAAAATTATCTACTAATGGGCAATGGCTATATAAGGAAGAAATAGGTGTCATGTAACATAGGCTTCCTGATAAGAGTTGCCATTCTTGCCACTAAGCACATCTCATAGACTAAAGGAAATGCTGAATCTCATTTTTCATTTGGGAGTCACCAAACTGCCCCCAAACAAGTTAAGGGCTAGTTATCAGACTTAGAGCATTATTTATTTCAGCTCTGTTTTTATATCAATATCCTTTAACTACTGCTCTTTCCAAGAAAAAGTTAAGCTTTAATGGCATTATGTGATTTTTCTTTAATATGATTTCTCTTCTAGGCAAAAGCATCAAGAGATTCAGCATAGCACTATTTGTATACTTGCTCTGGTAACAAAGTTCTAATTTTGATAATTAATATTTATCCTTTTAGAAACTTGACTAACACCAAGAATGTAAAATGGTTTCTTTATCGATATTCTAATAAACAAGCTTAATTAAACTAGGTAGCGTTTTTATGGACAAATGTCAAGAAAATGTATAACTGAGAATGGACTTGCCTGAAATCAGCAAAAAGGTGTAATGTGATTAATAGCATGTGTACTGGTCTTCCATCAATGTAGGAGATAGGAGTTTGGGCCTTGCAGTCAGATGACCTGAGTTGAATCATATTTCTACTACTTCTAAGCTATGCAACCTTGGACAAATTACATCAATTCACTAACCCTTAATTTCTACACCTATAAAGTGGGAGCAATGGCAGGATCTAGCTCAGAGAATTGTTGAGAAAATGATATATGATGATAGACATAATGTACTGAGGATAGAACTTGACACTGAGTGAGCACTCCTTAAACATATTACATTACATTAACAGCAAAATTCATTTCATTAATTTCCATAAAGGCGACATACTCTAAAAAAGTATGCAATAAAGAAATGCTAAAAATAATTAATAATTTAAGATTCTAGAAATGCTAAGATGTTTTATATAAGATTTGTAAAATTTTAAGTTGATATTATATAAAGCCTATTTACCTTTACCAAACACACACACAAAATTAACCATAAAATTTACATATGAAAACATCAGATTACAAAATTTGTGGTTCAGTTATTCTTGCAACCTCTGGAAAACTTTCATTTAAAATACTCTATTCCCTATGCCAGACAGTGGCATAGCTTCTCTTGTATATACGATGCATAAACGTCAAGGCCAAAGTATCCTGGAGATTCTGAATATAACTTGAAGAGCCTTGCTTTCCAACAGATGATACTAATGTGGTCCCCAAACTGAAGAGTTGATACTAAATATCTGGAACACATCCCATAAAAACATAAGAACTCATGCCCAGAAAATCATTGCATATACTCATAAATACAGAGGGTGCCAAAAAATGTGTAAACATTTTAAGGAAAGGAAAATTGTAATATTCAACATAAACCAATAACAAAAGATGAATACAAGTCACATTTGACTTCTGCAATTACAAAAGGTGCTCAGAGTTGTTACCATCAGCATCCAGACACTTCTGATTATGGCGAACTAAAAGTAATACATAAATAATAGCGTTTAAAATGTGTATGCATTTTTTGGCACTCCAGTATGTTGTCTTTGGCTATAATTACTACTACTTGGAAACATATTAGTACTTTTCATGGGTAGTTATCTAAAATGTCTACATACCATTATGCTTTGGGGAGTTTAAATGGACCAAAAAAACAAACAAACAAACAAACAAAAAAACCAACAACAAAACAAAACTGTACTTTTAAAAGGATGTTTTATAATGTCTGTAAATTCCTAAAAACAGATCTAAGAAACTGAGAGGTGACAGAAAAAAGGCAGCCTTTTGGATTACAGTTTCTAAATATGTGGTAGTAGTTTAAGTCAGAGTAGTAATTTGTTGTTGAGAGGCGATTGGTAGAAGGCAGTGGCAGAATCATTCACAAAAACAAACCCCTTCTTCATTCTAAAATTGTCAAGCAGGATCCTCCTAACTTGACATTTTGTGACAGAACTCAGGGATTATGCTATCTAACTTTTGTGAGGGTGAGGGTAGGTGGATGTGAGGGAAGTTTCTGAAAAGCATATCTTTGTTCCTTTGAAGAAATAACTCAAGCTCTTGAACAAAAATCAAATATCTCCCATCCTGCTGTAAAGTAAATACTGACGTAAGACAAAACGGCAGTATCTGGAGACTCTAAATGCCTCATACTTTGATTAAAAATGCTTTTGTCAATTACAAATTGATTTTGTAGCTCATTACAATGATGGATGTCGGGGCTGGCGGAGGTGGTATTTTACCACTTGGCCTGAGGGTGTACAATGTTAGGAGAAGATGGCAAAATTACAATTATTTTCCAGCACTCATCCATGTGCCTACATTGACACAACGGGTACCACTGGGATAATTTGAAAGAATGGCATCAGATGAAATGGCAAAAGAAAAAAAAAAAAATTACATCAGCGCTTCGCAAAGAAAAGCATTTTAAACAAATATTTCCCAGCAACCTGCTGAGAACCTTGCCACATGGTAAGTCACTGAGTTATACCAGCCAGGTTTTGAAGGAAGCTAGGCTGTTTAGCAGAGGATGCAACAAGGAATATGCAAATGTCTCTGTGTGTACTACTATGAATATTAAAACTCTACATATTTATATATAACATATGTAGGCACATTCATCCACACACATAAATACAAATGTACTTTTCCTCTCTTCAACATAGGAGGCTATTAGAAGCTGTGGGGAAATCAGAGGATATAGGTAAGAGATGCAGGGGGGAAAAATCAATATTCAGTAGGGACTAAAAAAAAGAAAGAAATTAATCTCACTTCACAACACATTCATATCATGCTCTAAAGTAACCTGTATTTCTGGAGTCACTGTGTGGTTTCTTACTCTGCTATCCCTGGTTAGTTCACAAGACATTCTCTAATGGTAGCCGATGAATGACTACATCTCTGTAATAGCCACGTGGCCAAATAAGTAATGTCCACCAGAAACATGACATGCAAATCTTCTATGTGGTATACCTATCACCTGATGCAAAATGATGGTGACTCAGCATTCAATTAAAAATATAAGCAAACTGATGCTTATTATTAGGAAGGAAGATATCATAGGAAACTGCTATCACAGCAGACCTAGGATTAAGAAAAAAAATCATTTCAAATTGAAGATTAGAAGGTCTGCCTACACTATGGCTATAGCAATATTGGCCATATATCTACACAATTGCTTTTTATAATAGTCCACCATGAACACAAACCTATTTATGGCCTACTTTCATGGTGATATATCTCCTTTCTGCCAGTTGTTTAGAATCCCAATACTGTGAAATGGAACTGTGGTGACAAAAAAAATAATACTTCATATAATGAAATGTCAAGGAATTTAAGTAAAGCAAGGTAATGAAACATAGGTTCAAGGCATAAAATCTGATCTATGCTTATAATCCAACAGGAAATGGACAGTGGAACGTCATTAGAACATCTGGATCATTTTAGAAACTGATTATGTTTGACATCAAGGACCAGGATGAAATCTCATTTTTCTTATGTCTTTTATTATAGTGGTTGTAAAGAAATAGAAGGAAAAGATACTTATAAAACCTGGAAAAGATACAAACTGGGTCCAAATGCTTTTAAAAAAACAGACAATAGACCATTAAAAACCAATTCTGGGACATTCAAGGTATAAACACAACATACTTAGATATTTAAAATAAGCTAGAATTCTAATTATTGAAACAATATGCCCTCACATGACAGATTTCTGTCATGTCAATATCAAAGTAGAAATGTGCTATACAAATAGTATTCACCACGAACAGTCCCAGGAAAAGTCCTGCTGATGGAGTAAAATTTGAAAGGAGAAACAACACTGTCAGCAGTAAAAAGTGCTTAGGGCAGCAACAATGACTTTTGTCTTAACGGTTCCAGGTCTTTGTCTCCAAGTGTTACATAGTGTCTACCCTACAGGTAAAGATGATTTTAAATACTATTTGAATGCAAGAAGCAAATATCATTTAGGAAAACAAAAACAAAAACATGGCCAGATATGGTGGCTCATGCCTATAATCCCAGCACTCTGGGAGGCTGAGGCGGGAGGATCATTTGAGCCCAGGAGTTCAAGACCAGTCTGGGCATCATAGCAGGACCTCACGCCTGTAGCCCAAGCTACCCAGGAAGCTGAGGGTCACCTGAACCCAAGAGGTCAAGGCTGCGGTGAGTTGTAATTGTGTCACTGCACTCCAGCCTGAGGGACAGAGTGAGACTCTGACTCAAACAAAACAAAACAAATAAATACCCAACCTAGTATTACACATATGGAAAGGAAAGGGTTCCATTTCGCAGCTATCCATTCCTTCTGTGGAGAAGAAAAGAATAACATGCGTAGTAACCAGTGATAAGGGGCAGAGTTTGCTCTTCCTTATACTGCAGCATTGCCAGACCACTTGATGGTATTATTGCCTCCTTTCGCCTCTGTTAACATTTCTGTTACAACTCCACCATAGTTTTATGATCCTTTGCCCAGGATTTAGCTTTCAAACAACTGAAAACAGATGCTCTTAAGAACATAACTAGGAGTTCTAAGAGGACAGCAGAAATTTTCCTACTCACCTGACCTTAGATTTAGTTACCTCAGCCATTTGTAGCAAGAAAACCATGAGAACATACCAAATGGACAAATGTGAATCAATTTTTTTTCTTCTTCCATGTTTGTAACATCAAAAGATAATTCAAGACATTTTGAATTTATGGTCTTTGTATCCAGAAAACTTTCTGTTGCTTGCTTCTATAGTAAGCATATTTAATTTCTGTGTACTGGCTTCTTTCTACTTCTTTCTATAAGCTCTATGAAAAGATTCTATCTTTTGCTCTGTATCTGTCATACCTATTATATTTTTGGCTCGCAGGAAGTGCTCAATAAATGTTAAATGCATGAATTAATATTTACTTAAGTGACAATTTCTAACTTTTTTACCTCATAAGTACCCACATAACCAATTAGACCAGGGACTTAAATCTTTTATTTAAAGCATAATTTAAAAAAATTTAGATTTTCAAGACATCTTTTAATATCTTCTAAAATTAGAAACAGAAGTTTAAGGCATGTAGAAAGGATATTAATGACATGGGTGATGATAATGAGACCATGAAAATAGCAGTTGAAATGATATAAACTGATACATGGCAGCCCAGACACAATTTGACAGAAACCAAGTTTATAATGGAAAATGACAATTCTTAAGCTCCTGCCTTTCCTTTACTATATGTGAATCTAAAATAATTGCTCCGGAACTAGATTATTGCCTCACTAAACTGAGCCTACCACAAAACCTCCTCAGCAACAGTCCCTCTAGTTGCGGTAATGGCTGTACAAGTAATGAAAAGACTCAGATTATAGTTGGATACACCTGTGAAATTACTGTATACCAGAAGCTCAAACAAACCATTTTCCTCCTCCTCTATGTGCCCTAAAGCCTGATTCGAAAGACGAGTTGACAACCTTTACGAGTTAATGGCAATGCTTTGCCTTAAAATGCCTACTTGTTGGTATCACTGAAGAATTTGTTGGAGTAATTTCAAACTTTAAGCCAATCTTACCTCATCCAACAAAAAAGCTTGATTATATGACGCCGGTGCAGTGTGTACCCAACTTGCTATGCTAATGAATTGGTGATAGAAATCACAAGTCCATGAAAAGGTACTAGGGATCTACCTCATTAAATGATTAAAAAAGTAATATAAGAATAAAAATTCAGCTAAGCAAAATGGATAGGTTTATATTAATTTAGTGCAATTTGCTATTTACCTTTGGCATATGGGCATAATTCTATAACAATATCAATCCAGAAGAAAAAAGGAAAGTAAGACTAACACTAGCTGAATATACTACAGTCTTGTGTGAGTTCACTTCATGTTTATGGAGACAGTAGAATGTAGCACTTAGGGGTAGGGTTTGAAATCAAATTGCTTGCTTTCACCACTTACAAGTTACCCAATGTATAAATTAACATTTTCTACCTTAGTGCTATCATCTGTAAAATACAAAGAGCACCACCTTTCTCCCAGACTTACGCGGTGACTCAAGAAATACTAGTCTTGTCAATGAGATGCCAAGGGCAACATGGTAGGAACACATTCTCCCCCAGGTACAGGAAATAAGGAAGTTATTTATAAATAATTTTAAAACAATAATAAAATCATCAACTTCTTATAATAACCATGCACTTGGCAATTCTATACAAAGCCAGCGATAAGATACTCCTATAGTCAGAGGCAAAAACTCCCAACCCACCACTTTTAGTATAGCGCTGTAATCCTATGGTAAGAATATGTCAAGAATAATAATGCATTCGATAAAGAACATGCACATATTTTCTAATTTATTACATTAACATATTTTGGAATAAAACCATAGAAACCATTTGGAATATATATATTTTCTATTAAACATATTTTTTATTTTAAAATTGTGGGGTACAGTTAAGGGTTAGGTATAAAAATAAGCATTGTTCAGTCACCCTTGTTGATAAGGGGTGTCCCGCCATCACCAGACAGATATTGACTACTGTTAATCCCACCTCCCTTCCCCACCCTGGGCCCCCCATAGTTTCCCACCACTGTCAATCCTTTTCTTATAGTATTAGGATAGATGTTCAAGGTCCACTCATGGGTGAGAATATGTGATACTCAGATCTTTGTTTCTGTGAGAGATCACTCAGTATTATAAACTCTAGTTCCATCCAGGTTGCTGCGAAATTCATGATTTTGTCCTTTTTTATGGCTGCGTAGTATTCCATCATGTATATGTACCACATTTTTTTTTTTTGAGTTGGAGTCTCACTTTGTCACTCAGACTGGAGTGCAGTGGCCGCTCCCGGTCATCGCAGCCTCAACCTGCTGGGCTCCGGCGATCCTTCCGCCTCAGTCTACCAAGTAGCTGGAACTACAGGCACGCGCTACCACACCCAGCTAATTTTTTGCTTTATTGTAGAAATTAGGTCTCACCAAGTTGCCCAGGAGGGTCTCGAACTCGCAGGCTCAGGCAATCCACTCACCTCAGCCTCCCAAGGCGCGGGATTGCAGGCTGAGCCACAGAGGCCGGCTATGCACCACATTTTAAAATTCAGTTCTCTTTTGATGGACAGCATGGTTGGGTCTACGTTCTTGCTGTTGTGAACAATGCTGCAATAAACATACGTGTGCAGGAATAAAACCATTGTAGAATAATTAAATGTCTTTTTAAGTTCACTATCAATTTCATTAAGAAAATACTATCACCTCTGTATTAATTATTCCTGGGCTACCACTGGACTGCTGTGCACCAATCTTTGACTCTAGTTTCTTTCTCTGCCAACTTTAGTTGCAAGTATTTGCTTTCTGGTTTACTGAGACATAAAGAGCACAGATAATGCTACATTTGTAAATCATTTTCAACTGCTACCATAAAATGTACTGTATATGTAGAGTACAGTTTAAACTACAAATAAAAAAGGTAAAATAGTGCTTAGATTTTCTCAATGAAAATTTTGATGGAAACAAGGGCACTGCCATCTATTCTGTGTAATTCTCTCCTCTCCCATCATTGCCCTGTTAATTATTCTCAAGATCACTTACTTTTACTTGCTATTTTTTAAGTTGATGAGATCATTAAATTTATTAGCTATCCAAATACATTTGAAGTTTATTAAGACTCTATGCTGCCTTTGAACTGGAAATAGAGAAGAAATAGAACTCACTTTTAAAGAAATTAAAGTAATAAAGCAAAATGGGTACCACTTTATCTTAAGTACCCATTAACAAGAGCATAAGAGAGAAAGTCAAAATGCAAATCTCAGAGAAATAAACATGTGAAACACATGCCATTCTTCACACACAGCATTAGTCTAGCAATCAGTCCATGCAAACTATGTCTCAAAAATATTTCACGGGGATACATCTCTTAT